>PVIU01020257.1:0-34402 GCA_004026605.1 Ondatra zibethicus
AATTTCCTCAGTGTCTGTTGTTATGTCCCCCTTTTCATTCCTGATCTTGTTAATTTGAGTGTTCTCTCTCTGCCTTTTGATTAGTTTGGATAGGGGTTTGTCGATCTTGTTGATTTTCTCAAGGAACCAGCTCTTTGTTTCATTGATTCTTTGGATTGTTTTCTGTGTCTCTATTTTGTTGATTTCAGCCCTCAGTTTGGTTATTTCCATTCTTCTACTTCTCCTGGGTGAGTCTGCTTCTTTTTTTTCCAGAGCTTTTAGGTATGCTGTTAAGTCACTAATGTGTGCTTTCTCCATTTTCTTTATGTGGGCACTCAGTGCTATGAACTTTCCTCTTAGCACTGCTTTCATAGTGTTCCATAGGTTGGGGTATGTTGTGTTTTTATTTTTGTTGAATTCAAGGAAGACTTTAATTTCTTTCTTTATTTCTTCCTTGACCCAGGAGTGGTTTCGTAGTTGACTGTTCAGTTTCCATGAGTTTGTAGGCTTTCTGGGGGTGGAGTCTTTTTTAAATTCTAACTTTACTCCATGATGATCCGATAAGACAGAGGTAGTTACTCCAATTTGTTTGTATCTGTGGATGTTTGATTTGTTACCGAGTATATGATCAATTTTCGAGAAGGTTCCATGAGATGCTGAGAAGAAGGTATATTCTTTCCTGTTTGGGTGGAATGTTCTATAGATGTCTATTAAGTCCATTTGATTCATTACATCTGTTAGTTCTCTTATTTCTCTGTTAAGTTTCTGTCTGGTTGACTTGTCCATTGGTGAGAGAGGAGTGTTGAAATCTCCTACTATTAGTGTGTGGGGTTTGATGTGTGCTTTGAGTTCTAGTAATGTTTCCTTTACATATGTGGATGCTTTTATATCAGGGGCATATATATTCAGGATTGAGACTTCATCCTGATGGATTTTTCCAGTTAAGAGTATAAAATGTCCATCTCCATCTCTTCTGATTGATTTTAGTTTGAAGTTGATTTTGTTCGATATTAGTATAGCCACACCCGCTTGTTTCTTAGGGCCGTTTGATAGAAAAACCATTTCCCAACCCTTTACTCTGAGATAATGTCTGTCTTTGTGGTTGATGTGTTTCTTGTAAACAACAAAATGTTGGATCCTGTTTTCCTATCCATTCTCTTAACCTGTACCTTTTTATAGGTGAATTGAGTCCATTGATATTAAGTGATATTAATGACAAGAGGTTATTAACTACGGTTTTTTTTTAGGGTTGTAGAGTTTGTGTGTTTCCCTTCTTTGAGTTGTTCCAGTGGAGGGCTGTTAGATGTCTGTGTTATCATGGATGTTGTTTGCTTCCTGTAGTTGCGGTTTTCCTTCTAGGATTTTCTGTAACACTGGGTTTGTGGCAATGTATTGCTTAAATTTGTTTTTATCCTGAAATACCTGGTTTTTCCATCAGTGGTGAATGAAAGCTTTGCTGGGTATAGTAGTCTGGGCTGGCATCCATGGTCTCTTAGTGTCTGCAACACATCTATCCAAGACCTTATGGTTTCATGGTTTCCATAGAGAAGTCAGGTGTAATTCTGATTGGTTTACCTTTATACGTTACTTGGCCTTTTTCCTTTGCAGCTCTTAGTATTCTTTCTTTATTCTGTATGTTTTGTGTTTTGATTATTATATGGCGAGGGGATGTCTTTTTTTGATCCAGTCTATTTGGTGTTCTGTATGTACCTTCATAGGTATATGGATCTTTAGGTTGGGAAAGTTTTCTTCTATAATTTTGTTGAATATATTTTCTGGGCCTTTGACCTGTGCTTCTACTCCTCTTCTACCCCTATTATTCTTAGGTTTGGTCTTTTTATGCTGTCCCAGATTTCCTGGGTGTTTTGTATTAAGAATTTTTTGGATTTGTTGTTTTCTTTGATCAATGAGTTTATTTTCTCTATAGTATCTTCAGTGTCTGAGATTCTTTCTTCTATCTTTTGTAGGCTGTTGGTTATACTTGTCTCTGCAGTTCCTGTTTGTTTACCCAGATTTTCCATCTCCAGCCTTCCCTTGGTTTGTGTTTTCTTCATTGCCTCCATTTCAGTTTTTAAGTCTTGAATTGTTTTCATTACCTGTTTGATTGCTTTTTCTTGGTTTTCTAGGGTATCTTGAGGAATTTATTCATTTCTTCTAACTTTTTGTAAGTTTTCTCATCCCTTTCTTCAAAGGAGTTTTTCACCTCTTCTTTAAAGGTCGCTATCACTTTCATAAAGTTATGTTTAAATTTGATTTCTTCTACTTCTTCTGGGTTAGGTTGCTCAGATTTTCCTGTTGCATACTCGCTGGTTTCTGGTGTTATCATGTTGCTTTTCAGGTTGTTGGAGGAATTCTTGGATTGGCGCCTGCCCATCTCTTCCTTTGATTGCAGTCAGGGGAGTCTCAGCGGGTGGGGACCTCCCAGGAAGGCTTGTACACACTCACCCCTCTGGATAGCTGATCTCAGTGCAAGAAGAGGATGTCCCGTCTGGACTTCCGATCCGACTGGACCTCCGATCTTAACAGAGGAAGAGAGAGTCCTGGTGTTCCAAGGCCCCGCAGAGGAAAGGGCAAACTTGCTGGGGGGTGGGGGCGTGTGCAGGGTCGTGTGGAACAAAGAGGGCCGCGGGCACCTTACCGCCAGGCGCGCACAACCTTACCAGTCTGCAACTCCAATCTCAGCACAGGAAGACAGCTCCAAATCTTTTCGGTAAGCTGAACCCTAGGATCGTAAAACCATAACTTCTTATTTTTCTCCTCTCAGTCCTAAAAATCACTTAACTATGTTTTTCCTGTATTAATTTCTTCAAGCTTAGTACTTGGCATGAGTGGATGCATGCCATTGTATTTTTATTGACGTATTTTACTTACTGTGATTTCCTCAATGTTATCAAGGCTAATTGCATCATGTATCAGAATTCCCTCTCTCTGTCTGCACATCCCATTGTATTTATGTTCTATAATCAATATAAGTTTGTCTTGTTTCCACATTTTAGCTGTTGTGCATACTGATGCTGTGAATGTGAATGTACAAATCTTACAAATATTTTGGGGTCAATTGTTTGCAATCAGAAGTGAAAGCCAGTCATGGAGTTGGTGGATCATACGATGATTCTGATTTTATTTTGTGAAGCAAGCACCATAAGTTTCCCTTTGCAAATGAACCACTTTATATTTCGACCAGCAGCACCAGCACTTATGACTTCCTATCATTTGTTAAGGAATAGTCATCATAATAGGACACAAGTGGTGTGCTCTTCTTGTCTGTTTTCACTTGCCAAATGATTCGTGATAGAGAGCATTTTTCTCCTGTGTTTAATGGTTCTAGACTTCCTTTGAGGATAGTTTATTTAAAGTTTTAGTTAGGTTGATTTTGTTGTTGTTGATTTCTGAGGGTAATCCTGTATCAGATAAATGACATAAATAATGTTCCGATTCTATAGGTTAGTGTTTAACTTCATTGAATCTGTCCCCTTTTACATAGGCATTACTAAATTTAGAATAATCAACTTAATAAGATTTTTTTTCTGGATTTCTGTACTTGTAGGGACATATCCCACACAACTGTGAAATCCTATGCTGTAAATCATTCCCTTTAAGTCTCTCTAAGAGCATCATAGTTTAGGCCCTTGCTTTTATGTTTGTCCAGTTTTCATTTGTTTGAAATACATTGTAAGGTGAGAATTCAGCTTTGTTCTTTTGCATATGGACATCTGATTTATCCAAGAACATTTGTTGAAATGTTCCCATTTAACGTTTCTGGTAGTCATATCAAAAATCATTTTACTATTATAAGCTAGAGATTATATCCTGGTAAGTCTATTCTGTCCTATTGGTTTATTTCCATATTCAAGTTATTACCACACATTAGAACTACCACGATATTAAAATACTTCTTTGTTAGTACAGATGTCTCAGTATGTAAAGGGGTTTGCTGCCAGTCCTGATGAGCTAACTGCAATCCTTGGGACACACATGGTGGAAGAAGAGAACTAGCTCCTATGAGGTGTCAAGATTTCATAGGAATTTTGAACAGATTTTCTTTTCTCCTTTTCTTTTTTCTTCTTGCAAAAGTGAAAAAAAAACACTGCAATTTTATTACAGATTGCATAGAATTTGTGGATTGGTTTGTATAGCATCTTTAAATTACTGTCCTCAGTTGGGCGGTGGTGGCACACAGTTTAATCCCAGCACTCAGGAGGCAGCATATCTCTGTGAATTCAAGGCCAGCCTGGACTACAGAGTGAGAACCAGAACAGGATCTATAATTTCAGAACTATCCTACCTCAAAAAACAAACAAACAAATAAATAAATAAATAAATAAATAAATAAATAAATAATGTCCTCCAATTCATGAGTGTAGGATGCTGTTCTATTTGATTCTGCTTCATTTTCTTTCATCGATGTTTTGTTGGTTTCAATGGATCCCTCTTTAACATTTTCTCCATTATTACTATGTTTTTCAAACCATTTCCTACCATTTCCAAGTTCATGTATTTTTACCTTACTTTAGCATTACTCATCATTAGTATTTATGATTTCAACTAATATTTGTGTGTTGATTTGATTTATGTCTCACAGCTTTGTAAAATCTCACTGTTCTAGCAGATTCTTTGCTTTCCCTAGTTTTTGTGTTACATATGAGATCATACTATCATTCATTTTACAGAGAAAATTTTACTTCTTTGCCTGTAATTTAGATCCTCTGTCTCTTTTCTTGACTAAATTATCTGCCTTTTATTTCCCAGTAATATGTTAAATGGTAGTAAAATCTGACTGATTGCAGACATCAGACAAAAATGATCATGTTCTTCTCAACCAAGTGTGTTTCTAGCCAAAAATATTGAATACACAGTTATTTGCATGAAGGTACTTGAGTTCTTCTGTTCATTTGTTGATGCCTTTATTTAACAATGATATTGAGATGGGTGTAGTAGCTCCTACCTCTAATCCCAGCCCATGGGAGCCTATGAAAGGAAGACCATTCTACTTTGAGAGCAGCCTAGACTACATACTGAATTCCAGGCCAGCTTAGGCTACAGTTTCAAAAGAGCTGTGTTTTATTAATGGTTTATTCTGCATCAATGACAATAAATAATAATTTCAGTTTTCCTTCACCCTGTTTTTATGATGTTTTCATGTGTTGAACAATCTTTGCATTCCAAAAATAAATCCTAGCTGGTCATGTTACATATTGGTCTGCAACTCATATCCCCATTATGAGGTCAGTAACTTTTCAACCCATGACTTTTTCAGGACCTCAGGGGCTCAGTGCTTAAAATCTGCAGGTTTCTGGAGAAAGAACTGAGTGAAGAAGATGTGGATGCTGTTGTGAGACAAGCTACCTATCAGAACATGAAATCTGACCTGCAAGCAAATAATGATGATATTATAGAAAATGAAATTGGGACAAGAAATAATGAGGGAACATTCTTCCGCAAAGGTGAAATTTACTAGTCTGTAGTAGGAAAAAAAATTGTTGAGTGTTCCCTGAAGTACTTTGGAGAAATAATATGTTTTTAAAGTATTTCTCCACGTGATAACGACATTTGGAAGCATCAAGCATTTTTGTTGAGAGAGAACCTGAAGGGTAGTAGTTTAGTTAAAAAAAATCTGACAATTTCTCTTACTAAATAAATATAATTTTTCTTCCCTTCAGGCTACACAGCTCATTTTTTTAAAGTCTTGTCCTAGGAAATAGGTATGTTAGAAGTTAAGACTAATTCATCTCATGATATTGGTTTTGGGGGATTTTTTGTTTTATTTTGTTTTGATGGGTTTGTGTGTGTGTGCTGTATGTATGTGTGTGTGTGTCAGAGAGAGAGAGAGCGAGAGAGACGGAGGGAAAATGTTTGTCTCTCAGTGTAGTCTAAGCAAACACAGGTACCTTATATTCATAATCCTCCTATCTCTACAACATACCCCTCTCTGAAGCTATAATTACAGACATGGTGACACACTGCCTAGACAAGAAAAATTTATTTATTATTTTTCAAGGATACTAGACAAGTAATCTTAGAGTCTGCTTATACTGAAGACAAAGTAAAATGTTGCTTCCTCATGTGTGAGGTTTTTTCATCATAAAAATTAAATTGATGTCTTAATAACTATATCTGACATGAATTCAATAAAGTAAACAGGCAATAAACTTATTATGATCTCATTATATGCCCAGAGATATGGGTAAAAATAAACATTTCCCTCTTGATACCCTTTTTATTTATCATTACTGTATTAGCTTATATTTTAATATTGCTGGGTTTTATATTTTTCAGGAACTCTTTTATTTTGTCTTTTCTGCCACTCAACATCAATTTCACATCTCATTCCTCAACAAGCCTAAATGTCTTACCCATGATAGCTCACAATCCATTCCAAATGCAAACAGTAATATTATCCTCTCAGACAACTAAGAAAACCAAATGGCTGTTTTCATTTTAACTAACACAGTGATCATTTCAAATTCCTACTCATTAAAACCACAACGATAACTGCTCTGAAGCTCTGTGTCACCTTGACTTGACTTGCTAAAAACCTCTGGGTCTCATTTTTTTTCATTTTAAAAAGGAAAAACAAAAGAGCATATATCACAAAAGACTGTTCAAAATATACTGTTTTTCAATCTAAGTGTTTTCCTAGTATAATGATTGGCACATAGTAAAATGTACTTTTAAAATTCTATTTTTTTTAACTTTTAAGTGTTTTTTTCTTTCTAAAAATTGGCTAGAACTCAGTGGTAGTAGCTAGTGATATCTATTTATTATGTTGCTACTCTGAAGTTTCTTCTATGATGAGAGGAGAGATAGCCAGCCTAACCCTCCTAAGAACACAGTGATGAGCAGTGTGAGCTGTAAAGAGTAGAGTTTGTTGGGTGGACTGCACCCCAATACTGCTAATTATGTAGGTGCTATCCTGTGCTTCTCCCATTAGGTACCGTTGGAGACTGGAAGCATCACTTGACTGTGGACCAGAATGAAAGATTTGACAGGATATTCCACAGGAACATGAAAAACATTCCCTTAAAATTCATCTGGGATATAAATGAGGAGTAGCATTTTAATTACCATGTGAATTAATCAGATAAAAATTACTAACCACAGGCCATACTTAAATATTAAAATTAATTTCTTTCACTCACTTAACTATGAATTATATAGCACAATTCTCGAACAATATATTTAATGTATGCTTAGTTTGCTGGCCATAACATTGATCTTAAAGGTAGCTACTTGCATTGATATCTTTCACAAAAATGGTATAACAGAAAAAACATAAAACATGGCTTGTAGTCTTCAGAAATTCTTCTATAGTTCACATTTTCTTTACCTTTAATTAATTCAGAATTAAATTAACACTGAAAATCCATTTGTTCTAATACTTAACATTGTTTGCTTTCAAAATCAATATGACTGTTCAAATGTGCTGTATGAAATAGAGATGTCATATAAAAACATATATGCTTTTTAAAAAATAATATAACAGATCTCAGTTTGTAGTAAAGACATAAAAGTCAAAGATTAAACATGTGCTGGTTTAAGTGTGGATGCCCAGGATCTGAGCTCACACCTAGAGATATATGGGGGCTCAAGGGCCATGCTGCTATTGGGTCCATGCCATTTAAGTGACCTGCACTGCCAACCAGGTTCATGGTGACATCTGAGCCCAGGCTGCTGCAAAGGACTATGGCTGGATCCATGGTCCAATCACAGCTGGGGTCTGTATTGATCAGTGAGGAGCAAAGGGGTATCTTTCCCTAGCCCACACCACCATGTGGCAGATCATGGGGCTAGCTCTCTCACTCTCAGTCTTCAGGGTCTGCTCACCCACACCTGCACGAGGAGGGACAGCTCTGTGCTGCCCTGAGGAGGTCCAGGGCCTGCTCTCCAGACTGGTACAGTCAGGGGCAGGTCCAACTCAGTGCAGCCCTATCCTCACTGCTTTTGGTGGATAAAGGAATCATGGACATCAACACAATGGCAATCATTGCAGGGCCATGGACCCTGACATGGCCCCTGACAACAATCTAGGCCCAGATGACGCCATGGCCCTGGGTGGCAGCACAGGATGCTCAGATCTACATGGCCTCAACAGAGACTCAACCCTTGGATAGTAACTTGACCCTAGGTAACAACACATACTCCTGATGTTTGCGTGGCACTTAGTGGCTCTACAGTCCATGCACACAGCAGAGCTGGCACAACACGTCACCTGTGCAGCATACTAGAGCTTACGCAGTTGGCAAGGGGCAGGTAGCCAGGCCTGTGAACATGAGAGTAGGAAAGCTGCACCCTCCCTCATATGCTAAGGGATGGCAAGGGTAAGGGAAATGTGCCCTCACCGCCCACCCCTTGCCACCTAAAACACACAGGAGGGCCAACCTTGGGGACATGAGAATGGAAAAGTTGGTTCTGTCTTCACCAGGTGACTGGGCAAAACAGTAGAGCTGGCCCTGGCAGTGTGAATGTGGGTAGGCTGGACCTGAGGGTATAATAACAGGAGAATTGGCCCCGTTCCTTGCTGTCTGCTGCTTCGAGTGAATGAGCCAGGGCTGCGCTGGAGAGCTCTCCCAGTTAGTGTTGGTGAAGGAAAGCTGGCAAACTGACCAATCCAGTAACCACCAGATCCAGAACCTGGTATACGAGTTGGCCCACCCCAACATCCACTAAATCTATGAACTGTTAGAGCATGTGATGAGGCCGGACCTGCAGATCCAGAGCTACTGGATCTGTATGATACAAGGCACCAGGGGGATAACCAAGAGCAGACCCAGTGATAACCCAGTATCCAGGGCATAGCAGAAGCCAGGGGCCTCGAACCAGACCAATGAGCATTGTAATGAACAATTAGAAGTTAAGATGTATGGACTAAAGGTTATACAGTGTGACTCGCTACTTCACACAACACTATCCATGCCAAAGATACTTTTTGTTTGTTTGGTTTTGTTTTGTGCTTTTCTTTTAAATTTTAGTTTATTTTGTGGGTGGAGGTTGCAAGAGCAGATGGTAGAAATGAGGAGATAGAAAGATGAGTGGAATTGGGATAAATAGTGTGAAATCCACAATGAATCAATAAAAAGTTAAATAAAAAATCCTGCTGGTTTAATTACAAGGTATTAGGATGAAAACAGTTTTGTCTGTAACATATCTTCATTAAACCCATGCCATAAAGCCATTTTAATAACTAGAAAAAAAATCTAGGTGAACTTCAAATTCTCAATGGAGAAGGAATTTAATTAATAAAGCAATTGTAGATGTTTTAAAATTTACTGTATTTGGATCATGAATATATATGGTAGCAGCATTCGTGACAGTCACCAGATGGAAACAGCCAAAGTTGGTCATCACCGCAACAAAATATCCAAGACGGTTAATTTATGAGCCTCAAAGGGTTATTTTGGTTTGTGGTTTCAACTATTTCAGTGTGCTGTTGCTTTCTAGTCTGTGGCAAGGAATTGCACAGTGTAGAATGTGGTAGAGCAAAGCAGATCTCCTCAGAACCACTGGATACAAACAAAAGAAAAGGTGGCTTTTGTTCTCTGTTCACTGTTCCCTGTTCACAGTAGGGGTTATTCCTGATGTCTTGGTTCTGGGTGTGCTTTCTTTTCTCCTTATTCATTCCTGGATGATAATTCGTTACTCTCTGGAATGAAATTCTTCTCGTCCTGTCTTCCATTGACATCTCTTTAATGCTCCTGTTGGATCCTCATTTTTCTGTGGGAACTTCATTGCACCTGGAACCCATTGCTCAGTCCCCCTTTATCACATCATCACCAACTCTTTCTTGCTAGCAAGATTCTGCTTAGGAACTTTGAAGGCCTTGAGAAAGCTATAGTCTCGCTCAGCAGTCTCTTGTTTCCACTCCTGCTATTTCTGCCTCTCATTTCTGGGTTCTCTTCAGCTTCTTAAGGTCCTTTTCTTTACCACCTTTCCTTTCTTCCTTGCTCCCTTCCTTCCCTCCTTTCATTATTCCTTTCTTTTTCTTCTTTCCTTTCTTTCTTTCTTTCTTTCTTTCTTTCTTTCTTTCTTTCTTTCTTTCTTTCTTTCTTTCTTTCTTTCTTTCTTTCTTGGTACTGAGTTAAAGAACTCATTCATTCAGTGATACTCCAAGACAGTCTTTAATGCCTATGTATGTCCTCCTTCAATCCTTTACCATATTTATATCGATTTCTACTATTCCCCAGGCATCTCCAGCACTTCAGTCACCTGAACTTTAGCCCTCTGCCCTTTACCATGCTGTGAATTGAACACGGCTATAGTCAGCAAACCAAGGCTAAAGAAACCCCTATCTGTAATAAAGAGTAGAAATTATTATATTTGGTTTTACTGTCAATCTTCCATAAATCAGAAATCTAGGTAGAGAGCCTCCCCTAAATAAGTGTCCTGCGTTGGATGATGTGGACAGACCCTCCCCCATTGTTGCGCCTTCTGACAGTAGTCCAGATAAAGGGTGTGGCAGAGGAAGCTGATTCCTCCATTTGTTCACTTGTTCTTTCCTCTTGCCACTCTGGTAATTTGTCCTGTTGATGCTGCTGTTGATCCCTTCTCTGTTGTCAGAACCAGTGTTTCCAAGCTTTTGTTGCAGAATGGGGAGCAGCAGCTCTCCAGGGACCTTCCAAGCTCTGCTGACAGACTGGGACTGGTGAGGCACCCAGCCCTGTGGCTGAACAACTAATGATTGTCACCCCATGCACTGTGCCTAGTGAGACAGCCATTGTGGAACTACACTGACTGCTCAGATACCCATCCTTGAGTCATAGTAACTACTCTAGTCTCAGCTCTTAATTGTGGTTTCGTTGTTTCTATTTTAAAACTGAATTTATAGATTGGCTTACACTTAATTCACTAGGAGAGACTGTAGAGACATTTAAATATGTTCTAGATATTTCCCAAGTAACTAGCTTAAAATTTAGTGCACAGCATCAATAACATTATATGTAAGAGCAAAGAAAATCTAAAGTGCATTACCTACAAAGGTTGATAAAAATAGTAATAACAATCCATCATATATAAGTATAAAATCATCAAACAACAAAAATAATCAGCAAAATGTTTAGACTTTATTGATTTGGGAAGCACATCTTCTTCCCTCTTTTCTGGTTCTTGTCAATTCTGACTTTTTTCGATGCTTGGTTACAATTTTCCAAATTAAAATTTCTAATATTCCCCCCATCTTTTTGAGTCAGCAAAAGCTGAAGATTTATTGTGTGAATGGGAAGATGTTTTCTGATCCAAAAAATAGTTTCTAATTCTTATGTCCACTGGTGTTTGGCTTGCATTCATGTCTGTACGAGGATATTTGATCACATAGCCTGGAATTATAAACAACTGTGAGCTGGCATGTCAGTTCTGGGAATGGAACCCGAGTCCTCTGGAAAAGCAGTCTATGCTCTTAACCACTGAGCCATTTCTCCACTGTTCTTGATCCAAAATTTAATCATAAAATATGAAACAAAAATGTCCACTACAGAGAACTCTTTGTAGAGATTTTTGTACATGTTTTATGCTTTCATTGCACAGTACCAATGCTAACTAGGACCCAAACTAATTTAATTTTGAAGTTTGAAATCATTCATTGAACTCATTGCAATTTATCCAGGCATACTTCATTCATTTCATTCCTTAATAAAGTTTGGCATTTAATGATTAAGATACAGAAACATGTCAATGTTGATAGAAAAGCAAGCCTTTTGCTTAATGGGCTTTTATGTTTATTTTATACTAACATTGGAACTTTAGTCTTCATTTATATCCCAGACAAACTTCAAGGGAAAATTTTTCATGTTCTTCTTGAATATCACGTCAAATATTTCATTCTGCTTCACTGTCAGATGATGCTTCCAATCTCCAATGGTACCTAGTGGGATAAACACAGGGATATCCTGAAGGCAGTGAATAAAAATAGCAAAGGTCACTTTAGCAACTCAGTGTCTTCTCCAACCCATGCTAGGTAACTGTGCATGCTCTGTGGAGTTTGATACCTCACCTTTCTTTACAAAAGACAGAACAGGGAGAGACACCTACACAAAACACAACAAATGCCCTAGATCACTGCTCCATGTGTTAACGCACCAATCATAACCCATTCTTTAGGAAAAAACAAAAAACTTCAAATATGAATACTTGAGAATTTTTGAAGTAGTTTGCTATATGTCAAGCATTATACTAACCAACAATATTAATCAATAAAATGTAATATAAACCCCAAGTTTGTAGTTACATATGCTCACGTTTCAGTCTTATATTTTATCCCATTGGTCTGTATTCTATTTTATGCCAGTACCATGCCGGTTTTATTATTATTACTCTATAATGTATTTTGATATCCAGAATGAATATCCCTACAATATTATTCTTTTTGGTTATGATTGCTTTGGTTATCCAAGGTATTTTCTGTTTACAAATGAGTTTTAGGTTGACCTTTTTAAAATTTCTGAGTAGTATGTTGTGGATATTTTGATCGGGATTTCATTGGACCTACATTGCTTTTGGTAAGGTATTCATTTTCTCTATCTATATTAAATCTACCAAACCATGAACATGGAGGTCTTTCCATTTTCTAATGTCTTCCTTAAACTCTTCACAAATTTAAACTTTTTCATTGCAGAGGTCTTTCACCTTCTTGGTTAGGTTTATTCCGGGATATTTTATAATCTTTCTTTTAGCATGTTTGTTGGTGGCCTATAGAAAGGCTACATATTTCTGTAAGTTGGTTTTATATCCTGGAACTCTGCTGAAATTGTTGCTTGTTTTTTGTTGGAATTTTGGGTTCTCTTATGCATAATATCATATCATATTCAAATAGGAATAATTTGCTTCTTTTTCTGTCTATATTTCTTGAATTTCCTTCTTGCTTTATTGCTTTAGCTGGTGCTTCAAGCACTTTGCTAAAATGAAGTGGATTGGATATAATAGCCAACAACTCTGTCTCATTCCTGGTTTTCATGAGATAGCTTTTAAGTTTTTCTCAATTTAGGATAATGTAGGCTGTGGATTTGTCATCTATAATCTTTATTCTGTTGAGGTATGTACCCTACCGCCTGAGTCTCTCTAGAACTTTTATGTTAGATTTTGTCAAAGGCTTTTTCTGCATCTACTGAGATAATCATGTGATTGTTGTCTCTAAGTACATTTACATGATTTATTACATTATGGACTTTCATATGTTGAACCAGTTCCACACTCATGGTATAAAGCAAACTATTTGTAAGGTTATGTGCTTTATTTTATTTTTTATTTTGGGTTTTTTGAGACAGGTTTTCTTTGTGTGCCTCTGGCTGTCCAGGAACTTGATTTGAAGAGCAGGCTGGCCTTGATCTCAGAAACTGGCCTCTCTGTGCCTCCAGAGTGCTGCTATTAAAGGCATGTGACATCATGCCCCAGAAAGGTCTTGGGTTTTTTTTCTGGTTTTGTTTGTTTGTTCAGTTTTTTTAACTTTCATTTTTCATTTAAATAACATTTTTTCATTTATTTTATATACTAACCAGTTTCCCTTCCCTGCTCGCCTGTCCCCTCCCCTTTCCCATCTACCTCCTCCCCTTCCACTCCTCCTCTGTCTCCACTCAGAAAAGGGAAGGCCTCGCATGGACTTGTACAAAGCATGGCACCTCAAGTCCTCCCCTTATGTTGAAGTGGGGCCCGGATAATCGAGCTTGGGGAACAGGTTATCAAAAACCAATTAAGCCCCCAGGGAGAGGTCCTGCTCTCTCTGTTACAAGCCTTACTAAGAGACCAAGCTACAGGATTGTCACACACATGCAGAGGGCCTACTTCAGTCCCATGCAGGGTGTTGGTTTGGTGTCCGTGAGCTCCTGGGAGCGTAGGTCAGCTGTCTCTGTGGGCTCCCCCATGATGACCCCTGGCTGGTACAATTCCTCCTCACTTTCTTCGGGAAGACTCTCAGAGTTCAGTGCAGTGCTTGTCTGTGGATCTCTGCCTCTGCTCCCATCAGTTACTGGATAGAGTATCTCTGATAGCAATTAGGGAAGTCACCAATCTGCTTACAGTAAATGTCCAGTTCAGGCATCCTCTCTACTGTTGCTAGGAGTCTTAGGTGGGGTCATCCTTGTGGGTTCCTGTAGGTTCCCTGGCACCAGGTTTCTCCCTAACTCCAAAATGACACCCTCATCAAGACATCTCTTTTTTTACTCTCCCCCTCCATCCTGCCTCCAACCTGCCTCCCGCACCCAGTCTGCCCAAACAGCTCCCTGTAGTTCGTATCCCTCCATCTCCCCAACACCCACCCCCAGTTTATCCAGGAGATTTTTTTCTACTTCCGTATTTCCATTCCCAGGGAAATACATGAATCCCTCTGCATCCTCCTTGTTCTCAAACCTCTCTGAGGCCATAGATTGCAGGTTGGTTATCCTTTACTTTACTCTTAATAACCACCTATGGGTGAGTACATACCATGTTTGTCTTCCTGAATCTGGGTTATCTCACTCGGAATGATTTTTTTTCTAGTTCCATCCATTTGCCTGAAAACTTCAGGAGGTCATTGTTTTTTACAGCTGAGTAGCACTCCATTGTGTAAATGTACCACATTTTTATTAGCCATTCTTTGGTTGAGGAACATCTAAGTTGTTTCCAGGTTCTGGCTATTATGAATCATGCTGCTATGAGCATAATTGAGCAAGTGTCCTTGTGGTATCATTGAGCATCTTTTGGGTATATGCCTAAAATTATACAGCTATGTCTTGAGGTAGATTGATTCCCAATTTTCTAAGAAACCACCATATCAATTTCCAAAGTGACTGTTCAAGTTTGCACTCCCACCAGCAGTGGAGGAGTGTTCCCCTTACACACATCCTCTCCAACACAAGCTGTTATCAGTGTTTTCAATTTTAGCCATTCTGACAGGTGTAAGATGGTATCTCAGAGTCATTTTGATTTGCATTTCCCTGATGACTTAGGTTGTTGAGCAATTCTTGAAGTGTCTTTCAGCCATGTTGAGAAGTCTCTGTTTAGATCTGTACCCCATATTTAAATTGGATTATTGGGTATTTTGATGTTTGGCTTCTTGAGTTCTTTACAGAATAGAAAAAGTATCCTCATCAACCCCACATCTAACAGAGGGCTGATCTCCAAAATATATAAAGGTCATTTTTTTTTTAGAAAAGGATCAGTTTAAAGATAAGAATGGTTCCTACCTGCATTCTAAAACATATCCTTATACTGCAAATAAGTGTAGCTCTCACCCTTCATCCAAGCAATTGCTCTTTATAACAAACAGAAACTATTACAGAGAACTAAACAGTCCATAATGCAGATATCAGTGGCTCCTGTAGAGTTCAGCACCAATGAACAGGAGTTCTGCACCTAAGATTCAGCTGAGGAACATTGTGGAATAGAGGGCAGAAATATTTTAAAAGTGATATTGTTTCTCCTAGAAGTGACAGAGAAAGTATACTCATGATATCCCAATATAACGTGGCTACCTAAGCAAGACCTAAACAATGGTAATATCAATAGGCATACTAATGAGGAAGGAAGAAGTTTCAAGGGTCCCACCTCTATATAAAGAACAGGCAACTAATGACTGCTAAAAAAAAAAGAGAGAGAGAATTTACCACTCCCAGAGGTGAGCCCACTAACTGGTTAACCAATACAAAATGGTTAGTTCTGAAGCCATACAGCACATAGTTCTTACTAAGAGGACCCAGCAGGTCACATTTACATATTTATGCACTGACATATGTAACAATAAGAATCAAAATAAGGTAATCAGTTTAAGAGGGAGTGAGAAAAGCACATGGGAGAGGCCAGAGGGAGGGGACATGCCAAGGGTTAAAAGGACGGGGAAGAAGATAAGTGATACACTATTTTAATGAAAATTTCTAATAAAAAATTAAAAAGTATTTAAGGGCCAGAAAAATGCAATTTCATAGTGCCATAATTGGAGGGCTTTTTAAAATTATTTTGTTATTTACCTAAAATGTATGTTCTGTGTGTGTGTGTGTGTGTGTGAGAGAGAGAGAGAGAGAGAGAGAGAGAGAGAGATGCAATTCAAACTTGTAAATTCCTCCATTTTCATTGAAAAATTAAAGCCAAAGACGTTCAATTAGTGATGTCAAGGTTACAGAGGACAACAGAGCTGCCACTGTTACAATTTTACAGGATACACATTAGCAACCACCATTACATCCTTTCAAAAAGGAAACAAAAGCTGGGCAGTGGTAGCAGTTGCCTTTTATCCCAGCACTCAGAAGGCAGAAGCAGGCTAATCTTTGTGAGTTCAAGGCCAGCATGGTCTATAACAGCTAGTTCCAGAACAGCTAGGACTATTACATAGAAAAACCCTATCTCAAAAAACAACAAAAAAATGGAAACAATAAACATTGTATTTTCTGCTGGAACATGTAATTATACAAACTGTATTCCTTTCATTTGGAAGGACAGTAAATTAATATTGGTATGAGAATTGATGAGCACTGGTCTAGTTGGAAAATAAGAAGTAAAGGGATGTTAATTGGGAGAAGATAAAAAAAGGAACATTTGTGTAAATTATCAAAAGTAACATTAATTTCAATAAATCATTTATACATTATTTATAGCCAATGTCTATCATTATAATTGTCAGCAATGAATAACTTAAAGTAATCAAAATACATGTCAAGTTATGCTTTAGAATGTTACATTAAATGATATAGTGAATTAAAATTTGAGATTTGAGTTTCAAGAGTACCAGTTTAGGTGAGTTCATTTTTCTTAATAAGTGCTGACACATAATTAGGTCACACAATGCCTGCATATGGTTGTTCATGCCTGTGTTCCCACCACAAGGGAGGTCGAGACAGGACTAGGGGTCGGAGGTAATTCTCAGTTACACATAGCAAGTTCAAATCCAGCCTGAGTCACATGAATGAGACCATGTGTCAAAAATGAAAAGAAAATATTAATTGTTTATACGTAAGTTTGAATCACAGATGATAGGGTGAATAAGACATGGCTGTAATTATGGCAATGAATGAAAGTGGGGTATGAGGAATGAGCAGCTAAACCTCCTGCACTTTAAATATACAGTGTGTTATTTTTTATAATATCCTGAAAAAAATAAACAGAAGTAAAATTAAAATTTTTCTGGACTAACCAACTGAATGCCCTCAAGTCTATTCCCAGCATTTGCAAGCAAGAGACAGGAGGAAATCAAGTTTAAGGCCAGCCTGAGCTACACAGTGTCTGTGATGCCAGCCTGGACCACGTAGTACGATTTTCTTTCAAAATCAATAAAATCACCCCATTTCGAATTTTCTCTTCTAAAATATCCATTGCCTAGGACAAGACTCTTGACATGTCTTAAAAGAGTTGAATCATATGAGTCCTACTGGTTGATTGCCACCAACCACTCCCTCATCCTTCCTCTACCTCTTTCCTGGAGGGAAGACAGGCATGAACAATCATATACAGGTTTTGTGTGTCAGCAGTTGTGAAAAAAGAATGACCTACCCTAAAGTGATAATCTTTAAGATCACAAATCAAAATTTTAATTTATTAAATCATTTAATGTAACATTCTAAACCATAATCTGACATATATATTTTATTCCTTATAAGGAAGGAAAACCACACATTAAATAAATAAAACTATCATGGATTTTCCAAAAATACTATTGAATTGCCTGACAAATTCTTTTAATTCAGTGTCCATTAATTTTTTTATGTTCGTTCCCTAGGTTCCCAGTGCCTTTATCACCTGGAGGAATACATTGGAAGCACAGTACTATTGCTACAAGGGAAGAGACTTGGGGAAATCTCAGTACTTTCATTTTTACAAACCAGTGATTCTCACCTTTGCGCAGGAAATAGCCATTGCTTCTTGCCCCAATTTCCTTGTTTATAATATTACCATAATTTGCTCGTGGGTCAGATTTCATGTTCTGAAACGTAGCTTGTCTCACAACAGCATCCAAATCTTCTTCACTCAGTTCTTTCTCCAGAAAACTGCAGATTTTAAGCACTGAGCCCCTGAGGTCCTGAAAAGGTCAGTGGTTGAGAAATTGTTAACTTTATGATGGAGGTCTGAGTTACAACCATACATGTGACATAAACATTTAGAATTCCTTCCTAGAATTCAAAGATGGCTCAACAAATGCTAAAGGAAAAATGAATTAATTGATACAGAAAAAAAATTTCAGTAAAACATAGCACACAGCAGTAGAAAGTACTTCAAATACAAAAGGCTACATGTAAACACCTACACATAAAATCATCCTTAATAGAAAACATACAAAGATTTTCAGGTGGTGTTGAGAATCACTCAAACATTCCTACCTCTCTTTGCTATAACCTTGGGAATAAATAAAGAAAAAGAGGATTGTAAGCTAGAAGCATACGAAACAGATCATGTGGTTTTCAGTTCAGAAAATACTATCAAATAACAATTCCATTTACAATTGTGCAGTGTACAATACCAGGTGAATTTCTATACATTAATAAGGAAACTTCATCAACATTGCATCAACAACAACCAAAATCTTAGCATTAAAGTTAACAAAGACAGTAAGATAGCCTATTGAAACTATCCAACCATTACCGAAAGAAATACAGGAAAACAAAACAGAGAATTGTCTAATACATAGAAATTGCAAAACAGTATTTTTAATTTGTTTTGGTTTTTTGAGACAGGGTTTCTCTGTAGCCTTGGAGCCTGTCCTGGAACTAGTGCTTGTAGATCAGGCTTGTAGATTTTGGGTTTTTGTATGTTTGTTTGTTTTCTTTTCTTTTCTTTTCTTTTTTTTTTTTGAGACAGGGTTTGTCTGTAGCTTTGGAACCAGTTCTAGAACTAGATCTTATAGACCAGGCTGGCCTCAAACTCACAGAGATCCTCCTGACTCTGCCACCTGAGTGCTGGAATTAGAGGCACGCACCACCACCTGGCCATATTTCTAGATTTTGAAAGTTTATAAAAGATCATGGAATCCAAAATGCTATAGTAATACTATAAATAAAGCATATGACACAAATTCCTTTTCTGGAACTCCATGAATCATCTAAACGAACCATCATAATTTATATAAATGACTCTGCATTAAATTACTGTTATTTGTAACAAAATATTTGATAAAAATAGTATAGTAAAATTTTGAATATAAAATTACAACTTCCAACTTTATGAAATAAACACCAATGAACAAAAAAAGTTCAGATAGACTCTTAGAAAATATTAGTGGCTGATTTAAATACCTCATTTTCAATTCTAGATAGGCCATTCAAATTAAAAGTCAACATAGAAAACTCGGTTAAATTGCATCATAGATTAAAAGGATATGACAACTATTTATGGAAAATTCTATCTGTATTTGCCTGAGCTCTATTAAGATAAAATACTGACCAAAACAATGTAGGAAGAAAAAGAATTATTTCACCTTGGAGGTGATAGTCCATCATCAAGGGATGGCAAGAACTAAAGCAGAAATATGGAGAAATACTCCTTACTGACTTGCTCCTCCTGACACGCTCACCCTGCTTTCTTTTCTTTATCTTTTCTCATGTGGAAGGAACTTATGTGGCCCATACAATAACTATATCACAGTAAGTAACTTAACTTCTAAAAATAACTTTGTTGTGTAATAAGCATGAAGTGACATGAAGAAATGAAAAACTCTTTAGATAAGAATACAATCACAGATGTTATAAATACTAAAATTACCTGAGCAATTTTAATATAACTCTGGTTATTAATTCAAAGAGACAAAAGACAAAATTAAAAATTGTCCAAAGACGTAGATTCTGGCTGAGAATGTAGGTTAGAAAGAGAACATTTGTATGTCATATATGAGACTCGGGTTTCAATCACCAGCATAGAAACAAACAAAACCAAGATACTGAAGGCAATGTGCCAGATAAGATATTGAGTGCAGTAAGTGCGTTCACCATGGATAACAGTATGGATCTTACACAATTAAGTATAGGCCCACCATAATCCAGTGACCCCATTCCTAGCTGTATGTCCAATCAACATAAAGTCAGCATTCAAATCCTTATTGGCATCCAATGTTGTTGCACTCTTTTCTCTAATGAAGGCATGGAATGTGCCTAGATACCAGTCAATATATAAAAGAATAAAAAAGCACTATATATACAAAAATAGAGTATTATTTTGACAAAGTAAAAAATCTGTTGTTGGTAATGGATGAACCTTAAAACACCAGATTATGTGAAATCAACAAATACAGAGAAATAGAAATCACATCTCTCTCCCATGGAGAAAAAAAATACAATGGTCATTCTGAAAGTCAAACTATGATTATTAGGAATTAGGAAGAGTCTAAGAAAAGAAAGGGTGAGAATGTAAGAGATAAGACCAATGCATACGGTGTTCATAGATGGCACTACCACACTGAATCTACTAACACAAACAATTAAGGGGGGCTGATAATCTCTTAAAGAGACAAGTCTACTCTATGTACGTCAGGTTGTCTGTGTTGACACAAGAAGAAATAACAAGAGAAGACCACAGGCAGAGGAGAGCCCTGAGGCAGACCAGTCAATAAAGCAGGGGCAGAATGTCAGGAACCTCCATCAACACAGAATCCAAAAAAGGGTGTGGTATGAGGACAGCGGGGAGCGTGTGGTTTAAACTTAGAGACGATAAGTAATTTTCAAAACAACTACCTCATCTTACCTTCTTCATATCTTCGTAGCTCAGGAACATTATACTGAAATCATGTCTGTGTTCATACCAGCCTCTAATGTGATCAAACCAACGGCTTCCTACAACTGAAGGGAAAATAACTGAGTAACAAAGTCAAGGCACTATACTTACTGAGCAACAATTGATATTCTTTCTTTTCTGGTTTAGAGTATTCAGAAGTAAAAAATGAAGCCCCTACCATTGGATGTCTATAGGACTATTTTAAAGAGTTCTTTTTGTGTAACAATTACACAAGGCTCATACCAATCTACCTATTTAGGAATGTAGCAAGACAGACACTGAGAAATTCTAGGGCCAGGGGCAGGATAGATTGTTCAGTGGTTAAAGCACTAGCTGCTCTTGCAGAGGACCAGAATGTGGTTCTTTTACCCACATGGTGGCTCAGAAAACATCTATAATTTCAGTTCCAGGGAATCTGAAGCTCTCTGCTGACTTTTGACATCACTGCTCACATGTTGTATATACATACATCCAGCAAAATGCTCACAAAACAAAATAAATAAATCTAAAACCTTTCAATAAAGAAATTCAAGTGTGTGATTTCAAAGATATCCTTCAGGGATGTTTATATTTCTCCTCTCTCTGAAGGCATATGTCTTCATTTCTTGTGTCCTATCTCTGAAGAACAGTGTTTCCTTGCAACAACGAAACAGAACCTGAGTATAAGGTTAGCAATGTGTGAAATCCTGATTCCACACCCCCACAGCCTCTTTCATTAACCAGTTTTCCTCAGTAGTGGCATTAATATTTCCAGTTTTCCAACAATTATGTGTCATGCAGAGCATACATTCACCTTCAACTTTAGCTATATGACTCTTCCTATGCCATTAAATAGAAAGAACGAATAAAATGCTTGTAAATCTCTTGTGATCTAGCCAAAGTGCTTCCTAAATAATATATAGAGAGCATTACAAGTTAGCAATCCTCAAATAGCCCTGATAGTGGTAGGATAATTATTGTGTATCTGGGTTATTTTGGTTCAGAATTATTACTCTTTCTATGCTTCTCCTGCCACCTCAATCTCTTAGATACATGTTTCTACTTTGAGATGCCTTAAATGTCATCTGGGTTTTATACACTAGTGAGAAGGAATAAATGTAGTTACCTTTTCCATCTAGAAATTTTTCCAGATAATGTTCTATGGTATCTGTAGCTTCTAGAGTAGCCACCCAATTTGAGAAATGAAAAAATGAGATCAAAACATCTTTGGGATTTCTATAAATATAAAGAATCTGCAGAAAAAAATACAAAGTTGCTTTAGTAGTTCTTGATTATTCTAATAAGTTCTAAACAATTATATAATAGTACTTATCCAAATAAATTTTTATTTACATCTAGGTAATATTTATGAAAATGTAGTTGGTTATGAACTTTTGTTTCATGCTATAAAAGTAAATACTTCCATATAGTATTCCACACATGTGCAAGAACACAGGTCAATGTTCTAGAAATATATTATTTTTAAAGTTGATAAATGTGGCCATATAGCTTAATGCTATAACAATTGATATTCATTAAGTTTTCTGAGATAGCTTATATATAGCAAAGGTACCAGTGGAAATAAGTGGAAAATATAAGAATGAAATGCTATGTTGATATAAACATCAACAGCCATGTACATGTAATTTAAAAAGTAATATCTCTCTACTGTTATGAATGATAATTGGCAAGTTTGTTAAGAGCATTAGACCAAAAACAAACACATTTCTAGTCTTGAAACAAGGAAATATTTCTTAAATAAGGTTGTTGTTGTATTAGGTTTTTGCTTGTTTTTTTAGAAAGAAATTAAAGTTGGGTGGATAAGGACAGAGGGAGGATCTAGAAGGACTTGAGGGAAGGGAAGAATGTGTTCAAAATATATTTAAACTTAAAACTGTTTTAAGTAATAAAAATACAATTAAAATAAAATAAGTAAATGATGAATTTATATTTTAAAAAGTCAACATGTTTGATTATACTAAATTAAGAATGTTACTAATCAAATTAAACCACAAAGTTCTAAAACATGAGAAAGGCCATAAGTATAGCAGCATGCAGAAGTGACAGAATTAATACCAGTAGGAAAATTATGCTAAAATTATAGTAAGGAAAAGCTGGACAAATGGTAGAATCTTTTCACAGGATTATCACTGGTCATGGTCAGTAATATCAAACTTTTTATTGAACAGCCATATGAAAATTAAGACCAGTGTGAGTCACCATTCAATAAAGGGCACAGTGACAGACATTTAAGTCCAACGTCTCAAGTTACTAGAGGAAAAACAAGAATTGGGTCTTTGTAGGTTTCAGCAATAACTGATTATCCACTTTCTTCAGAAATAATCCACCTCCTCTGTAAGCTGACTACCCCGGTCACTGTGGCTCTGCAGTTCTATTCACAGATGAGGGTTCTAGGGAAGCTGGTAGAAGAGTACCCAGAAGACATACTTGAGAATAACCAGGTAGATGTACATCATAACACAAATACTGAAATACTTTTATTATTCTATACTTAAGGTATTTTGTCTTTTAAAAAAGCTCTATGACATACTTTAG
Organism: Ondatra zibethicus; assembly: GCA_004026605.1. NCBI lineage: Eukaryota > Metazoa > Chordata > Mammalia > Rodentia > Cricetidae > Ondatra > Ondatra zibethicus. Next base: position 23,164 of record PVIU01020257.1, read on the forward strand.
TCTTTTTATTCTTGAGACCTTTTGGCACTAAGTAATATGGAAGGTGGGAAGCGAAGATGCGAGGTGACGGCATATTGACGTAGTCTAAATTATGTATATTGTACTCAAAGAATGGTACTCTGTCCACTGTTTCAATGTTTTCAGTACTATTCCGGTGGCCGTCAAAATAAATCAGGCTGAGAATCTGCTGGGCCCAGATAGTACCTGTAAAAAGAGGTAACAATCCCATTTTCAATCTTGACGTAGGTTTAGGTAATAAATATCTATAGTAACTTCATCCATCTTCAAGTCTTTGATGATTTTTTAATATTCCATGTATGCTAACAAGCAAGTGCAATTTTTGTTTGATTTTTATCTGTGTTTAGTAATAACATTAGAAAAGACAAAATCAAGGGCTCTAATTTCCTTTTTTAATTGTATAGTTGTTTTGTTCTGATTTCTCGATAGAGATTATTCAAATTATTCCTATAGCTTCTCTGTATTCTATGTTCCAAGAAAAGCCTTTTTGTAGTATTTCAAACTTCTAATTGACAAATAGCATTTGTAGATTAATGGGTATGTTCTTATAATACCACGCATGTACACTGTGCTAAAATCACATCAAGGCAAGCAACATTAACCTCTTGCTAACTTTTGTTCAGTTTGTAGCCTTCTTGATCTTCATAATATATTCATCTAGGGTATAGGATTCCCTTTAACTGTGTGTTACAGGTATTGCTCTTCCTCCCTGAGACTCTCTTACAAGTCGGGTATTACAATTTTAGAAAACTGAACAAAATTGAAGTGCATTCTTCCTTTCCGGACTTCTTAAGCCCAACCCTAGGTCTCCATGTTCCCATGAATGGATTATAAATACATTTTAGGGAAAGAAGAGGTCAAGGTTTCCAGTTTACCTACTAATTTTTGGATTAAAAACCATTCAAGTAAGATGATAACAATAAAACTATTTGGGAAATACATATAAAAAACCCAACACTTTTTCCAGTTCAAATGGATCTGTGTGTAATCAAATGCAATGGTATTAATGTTCGACCTTATTTATTAGTGATTATTCTAAATGATTTGCCAGTGTAAATTTGACTTGAACATTCACTTTTTTTATTCTGAGGAGAACATTATGTTGAATTTCATGAAACAGTCCCTGAAATTTTGAAATAACCATTCTTAAGAAGATGTCACTGACTCCAGAGGTGTAACAATTGGAGTGTCTGACATCTTTCATGAGCCATCACAATCATAATCATTGTCCTAACCTTCATCCAGGACCTACAGGAGCAATTGACAATTCTCTAGAGAATACCAGATTATTTAAGGCACCAAACCAAGGATATGATATGATGAAGAAGCTTGATTGATCCTTTTCTCTTATTGCCATAACAAGGATAGGTTAGGGGCTGGAGGGATGGCTCAGTGGTTAAGAGCACTGGCTGATCTTCCAGAGGTCCTGAGTTCAATTCCCAGCAACCACATGGTGGCACACAACCATCTGTAATGAGATCTGGTGCCCTCTCCTAGCGAGCGGGCATACATGGAGGCAGAATGCTGTATACATACATAAATAAATAAAGCTTTAAAAAATTAAAAAAAAACAAGGATAGGTTACCAGTATGGACCACAGCCAGGATACAGTTCATGCAGAGGTGTATAAATGTACATCTAGAAACATATTGGTCCCAGGTTCACAAAAGGAAGAATTTCAAAATATTTCTGTAAGACCTTGGTGTGGTTATACACTAGAAAAATAAAACAAATCTCCAAATACCTATTTTTGTCTCACAAAAAAATACCTAAGAGGAGATTTCAGAGCACTGGGATACGTGAAGATTGATGGAAAATGACCCTCTGAAAGAAAGTCATGCTTTCTGTTGGCTGTACCGTAAGTGTAAAACAAAACAAAAACAAAATCCTATATTTCTGACCAAAGTATCTTTAACTATACACTAATATTTATAAAAATGCAACAGTTTAACTTGTTATTGTTTACAAAGACAAAGTATTTTTCAGATCTTGACAAGTCCTTGAGTTTAGGATCTACAGTAAAATGAAATGGTTATTCTTAGAGTCATGAAGTTCTGTGATACATATGAACATTCCAGAATAGAAAGCAAGGCAGAAAGTAAACAATGGAATTAATTTTGAAGTGATATTTTTATCTTTGCATGTTTGCACATGTGCCTATGTGTGTTTGTAGTGTATATCTGGTGAATGTGTGTGTGGTGCATATGTGAATATGGTGGACAAGTGTGTGTGAGAGAAAACTTTGTGCATGTACTCGCTTGTTTGTGAGTGCAGTCTGGTATATGTGTAGTGTTAAGAATACAGTTGCCTTTAGTCATGTTCGTTGTTGAAATATGTTCATTTTCTGAGTATGTGGTCCAGCTGGGTCAAATGAGTATCTACGGATTCTCCTGTCTCTGTCTAATATCACAGGAAGCTCAAGATTACAGACACACATTACCATATGTGTGTTTACTACAAGTGTTTAAGTGATCCCATCTCAGGTTTTCATCTTTCAAGGCCAAGACATGCACTTCACTCAACAACCATCACCTCAGTCTAGAAAAGGTTTTCTGGCCACACCATGTACAATCCCATTGTCCATAGTGTTTGGCAACAGCCATACATGAACTAGTTTTGAAAACAGCATGTGAACTTTTAAGAAGGACAGATTTATTTCTTAAATTGTATCAACCACAGTAAAAACACAAACAAAACCCTCCAAGCGTTGATTCTGGTGACTCATTTGTCACCACTGAAAGAGGATTTTGCTGTCCCCAGCAGAACATCACTGCTCCGGCACTGATGGATTTCACACCTCAAGAAAACAAGTGTGTGTGTGTGTGTGTGTGTGTGTGTGTGTGTGTGTGTGTGTGTTTGCACACATGCATACTGGTGAGTGTAAGAGCTTCTTTTCTCAGTAATTTATTTATTTTTTATTTTATGTGCACTGGTACTTTGCCTCTATATATGTCTGTGAGAGGGTATCACATCTTGGAGTTACAGACAGTTGTTAGCTGCCATATAGGTGCTGGGAGATGAACCTGGGTCTTCTGGAAGAACAGTCAGTGCTCTTAACTGCTGAGCCGTCTCTCCAGCCCAAGTGCAAGAGCTTCTTAAATTGTATTAAGTAGACCTCAGTTCCTGTAGAATACTTCTAAAGCAAGTGATATGTGGTCTAAAATTTATTCTAAACAATGAAGCATTTGCAATTTTCATTCAGAAGAAATTATTTCAGATGATGTGATTCCCGTCCAACAGACCAAACAGGTCAGTGCTCACCAAGTGTGTGCTCCTTGCTCTATGTTGCACATCTCATTACCACAACATTCCTGCTTTCCACCGGAGTACACACTACATTCTCTGATAGTGGCTTTTTCTCCTACAGATTGGGGTTTTATTTATTTAGATTTTATCTGATCATAAATTGTTATGTAAATATAGGTTTGCTGCTTGTGGAGAGTAGACAGGAGCCATGTTTCTACACATAATAGTAAGCCAAAGAAGACATTAAGAGCACATGCCCACTCCTGGCACTTACCAGATTTTGGATAGGTTACTATGAAGACATCATCATCTCTAATTTCAAAATCTTCCATCATTTCTAAATGTTCAACATCTGTAAGCAATTTCCCAAAATTATATCCTTTAAAGTTAAGCAAATATTCATCTGTGTTATCCATAATTATTCACCTAGAAGTAAACACATAGAATACATTCTGTGGGTCAAGTATTATACAATATTTAATAACAATTGTGGGGAGGTTAATATGGGCCAAGTACCATTTAGACATCTTATGGGTATAAATATTTACTGTGAAAAATAAATTACATAAGTTATCTAAATTTCATAATACTTAAATGCTGCTTTATTTTTCAAATCACCTCATTAAATATGAGGAAAAGAAGAGATAAAAGTTAGTACATTTTCCTGTAATTCCATGTAGATTATTGAGATTGTTACAACTCTAAACACACAGATGAGAAAATAGGGCTACAGAGAGGTCAACTAAATTATTCAAGGTTGCCCAGATAACCACCCTCAGAAGATTTCATAACAAAAAGTTGGGAACAGAGGACATGCAGATAATCTAGAACATTTTGCATTTTTTACCTGCATGTTTTCATTCTCACAAAAATAAGAAACTCTCCAAGGTGGATCTTTTGTATTTGATATAGGGTTTGGATAACCTGCTCTCTCCAAACAAGGCTTCTGTAACTTATCTACTGAGCTGCTCATGAAATGAACAGCACCAATACCAGAGCTTCTGAAAGTAACTCATAGCTACAGTAACTTACACTTATAGTTATAGTAACTTATAGTTGCAAGGTCTCCTATGAAACTTTTCATAATTTTAATTTCCAGACAAAGAATCTAACATCAGAACTGCAATTTAAGTCTAAATAATAAATGAATTAGAAATATAAATCAAACAATCTCAAGATAATTCTGATCTTGCCAAAGTTTGATCAAGCCAAATATCTCCACTGGATCTGCCAAAGAACTCTCTATTTGAAGATTAAAGTGGCCAGAGAATGCTCACAGTCCTCATAGTACCTTAGCACTAGTATACATTCCCTGAGTTGTTTATTTTTAAAAATTCTGTCCCCGAGAAATTCAATTTGATAAAATCTGAAAATATAGCATTGACTAAATCGCATGTCAATAATCCACATTTAATTCAGTATGTGGATGATTTGAGTGAGGCAAGCACTCGCTATATAGTCTAAGCTGGTCCAGAACTCAGTGTGTAGACCAGACTAGTTTCAATATGCATGGATGATATTGGATGTACTGGAATTACATCCATGCAACGTGCCTGACTAGTTTCTTTACAGACATCTATCAGGTAGATAACCACTAAATAAGAATCACCTAGAAGGCTTATTGCTGTGAACCACAACTTAACATGTCTAATTGGGAACCTTCTACCTTACAGGTTCCCTCCCTAACAACTCAGGTCCAACCATCCTCACTATAGAGTGTTGGAAATAAAAAGGTTGAGCTGAAAGAACACACACACACATGCACACGCACACACAGGACTTTCAGTGAAGGTAAATGGCACTGGTATTAAAAAAAAGAAAGCTCAAATTTATCCTTGGTAGAGTGCTGAAGGAACTACACAGCACATAATACTGATCAGTGGAGAGTCCATTTATAGAGCTGGAGTGACGAGGAGACAAAAGAGAGTCTACCACATCTCCCCTGACACTCACAGTACTTCCACATACTATCTATACAGTCATTACATGCTCCATCCCGACTTTCCTGGGCAGGTGTGTTAAAATGCCTCTGAAAGCACACTGGATGAAATTTCCACTTGTTCAGAATTGTATTCAGTCACACAGCTGGGCTATCTTTTAAAAGAAAGAGAAGGAGGGGAGGTGGTAGAGACGGGGAGAAGAGGAAGAAAAGGAGAGAGAGAATTTCATTCTCTAAAACAGAGAGAGGGTCTAAAGAAGGTTCATTTTGAAATAGACAGCGGAGGTTTTTACTGACAGCAGGAAAAATGATCATATGGAGAAAGCAGGTGTATTTCTCCTTCATATTTTTTGCAATAAAGATCACGAAAAGAAAGAAAACAAAATTAATGAGAAAAAATATTGAAACAAGGTCTCTTTATATAACCCTGGCTGGCCTGGAACTCACTATACAGACCAGGCTCATCTCCAGCTTGCAGAGATCTACCTTCTTCTGTCTCCACAGTGCTGAAATTAAAGTCATGCAAATTCATGTCTATACTATAAGAAGAGAATTGTACATGTATTATGCAGAAGGCAGGGAAAGCCTTGGTATTTTCTAAATCTATCCTTTTCTACTCACAGTTTGCAGATCAATGGAAGAAGCAAAACCAGTTCTGATGAAATGTTAAGAAAAGCAGGAGTTGATGGCTGTTGAGGTGTAAATATTCCCTGCCACGTTTTTCTTGACCAATTAAAAGAGTTCTAGGAAGAGTAAAGTGAACTAGGTTCAGATATGTTGGGTAAGACTGTGCTTGTAGTAGGAAACCAGAGGCTTTGAAGCATGAAATAAGTTAAACATTAGGAGATTATAGTTAAACATTACAGAGATCTGGAAGATAAATTTTACATTTACTTAGTTATAAGGATTATTATGTAAACAGCAAGTTATATTTGACACCTATAGCTACAACTTACTTGGATAAATTCTGGAACTGATGATAACCAAATCCTTTTAAGAATATCTGAGTAGCTAGTTTCAATTTTTCAGGGAATTATTGCTCTTTTCTTTATCCCACTTTGTCCTGGTTAAAAATTTTTGTTTTTGGTTTTTGTTTTTGTCAACTTGACTCAAGCTAGGCCATCTGCAAATAGGGAACTTCAGTTGAGACTTCATCAAGTCTCCCTGTAGAGGAGACTGTGAAGCATTTTCTCAATTAGTGATTGATGTAAGGAGCTGAGCCCACTGTGGGTGGTACCATCCTGGATGAATTGTGCTGGGTTGCAAAAAAAAAAAAAACCAAAAAACAAAAAACAACAACAACAAAAAAAACCAAACACAAACCACTAAGCAAGGCATGGAGTGTAAGCCATAAGCAGCAATCCTCCATAGTCTCTGCCTCAGGTCCTGCTCCTAAGTTTCTGCCTTGATTTCTTGCCCAGACTTCCCTTCACAATGGGATATAAGCTGTAAAATAAAATAAATTTTTTCCTGCCCAAGTTACTTTTGGTCCTGATTTTATCACAGTAACAGAGAGAAAATTAGGTCACCGTCTGTGCTGGCTGTGGCTAGTTTTATGTCAACTTGACACAAATTAGAGTTATCTAAAAGGAGGGCACCTCAATTGAGAAAATGTCTGTAGGCTATGGAGCATTTTTTAAATTAGTGGTTTATGGGGAGACCATTATGAGTCGAACCATCTCAAGGCTGGTGGTCCTGTGTTCTGTAAGACAGCAGGCTGAGCAAGTCATGGAGAGCAAGCTAATAAGCCACACTCCCCCAAGGCCTTTGCATCAAATCCTGCCTCCAGATCCTATCCTGTAGTTTCTGTCCTGACTTCCTTCAGTGATGAATAGTGATGTAGAAGTGCAAGCTATATAAACCCTCTCCTTCCCAACATGCTTTTGGATATGGTGTTTCATCAACAGCAGCAGTAGCCCTAACTAAGACACCATCCTGTTGTTAATTGCACCTACTCATTTACTTAAACCATCGCAAAAACATATCACACCAATGAAGGTTCCAGTAGTTTTATAAAAATCATTTCATATATTAACTTATTTTCCAATGCCTTTAGAGGACCCATCTTAGTGATTTCCTTCTAACCCTGCTCCTCTTCTTAGATGTAGATATTACCTGCCTTTGGCTTTCTGCAGTAATGGGCTTTTGTTCAAGGCCTGTTTTCAGTGTCTTCTCTCATGTCTTTGCCCATTTTTCAGTCTTTTGTTTCCCACATTCACTACTGTTAGGTAATGATTCTCAGGTTCCCACAAAACACAGAATTTGGCCCCAGGAGAGATTCTTAATCTGTTCAATGTACAAATCTTTCCTGGTGAGATAAAAGAACATAATCTAAGGGTAATTCAAGCTTCTAAACATTGAATTTGTCCCATTGTACATAATGCTTTAAACTAAGGAAATATTTGTAAAATAATCCAGGTTATGAAGGAAGCAGTGTAAAAAATATGGATATCAATGGGAGAAAACTATTTACTAAAATGAACAGTTAAGCCAAGACCTTCTGGTTGTGTTAATATGAACTGTCTTTGAACTGGTTGCTTTCAGGGTCTTAGAAGATCTATAGATCTCATGAACATAAAAAGGATAGGAGAAAGGGAAACAGGACACTTGTAACAAAATGCAAACAATCTATGATATTGTAATTCATAGATGGTACAACAAATTCCTCCTTTCACTAATGGAACTTTTACCAAAGTTAGAAAATATAGAGATTAATAATAGATTTAACTCAATCCATGAGAAATTTTTTGCAATAAACACAAAAAAACCTGAAATTCATTGTTTATGAAGAATGTTTTCAAATGAGTAAGAAAAAAACTAAATCCCATAGGAAATGTGGTCAAAATTGTAACTAGATAAACATACAAAATAAATTCCAGTGAGTGTGAAGATTTATGCTGTTCTTTCTCTTTAATAGTCATGAGAATACAAAACACATCATGGACTGATTCTATAACTTGATTATTGTGAATAGGGCATCAGACACATGGATATACCCATATCCCTGTGACAAGGTCTCTGAGACCAGGCTATATACTCGAGGATGGCTGAGTCAATAGCCATTTTAGTTTTGTCAAGGGCCATGAGATGTAAAGCAGTGTTCATCAGGCCGACCTACCAGATGAATGGTTCTCTGGTAAGGAGCCCCACCTGGCAGGGCCATGGAGTTACTGGCTGTGGAAATCAGTTGCTTCTGTTTATAAATTTCTCTCCTGAGTCACTTCATTTCTTCCCTAAGAATAGCTTGAGGCATTTCCCATTGCCTCAAATATATATAAATCACAGGATATACACACACTTATATATATATGTGTGTGTGTATATATACATCACAGGCAATATATATATGGGGTAGTCTTGAAGATGACATTTCATTTGACTGTATAATTTTGATATATAGAATATATATTGGATACCTTGAATTCCCCCACAGCTGACTTGGGACAGGGCAACCTCAGTTTACCCCTGTTCTACTATTTACCCATAGAAATACAGAAAAAAAAAGCTATGGATTACTTAATCAACTCCAGAGAAAGGAATTCCTTCTAACTGAGATATCAGTGGGAACAAGTATCCTGATGCTTTGGCACAGAGACTGAAAGTATCTCTGGGTTTTATACTACACAGCCATAGTTTTTCCGTTTGACAAAGAAGTCAAAACTGTACAATAGAAAAAATAAAGCATCTTCAACAAATGGTGCTAGTATAACTGGATATTGGCATATAGAAGAATGCAAATAGATCCATATCTATCATCATGAACAAAACTCAAGTACAAATGGATCAAAGACCTCGAGAAAGTGGGAAGTAGCTTTGAACACATTGGCACCGGAGACCACTTCCTAAATATAACACCAGTAGCATAGACACTGAGAGAAACTAATAATAAATGGAACCGCCTGAAACTGAAAAGTTTCTGTAAAATAAAGGACACAGTTAATAAGACAAAACAGCTATCTAGAGAATGGGAAAAGATCTTCACCAACCCCACATATGATAGAGGACTGATCTAAAAAATATAGAAAGAACTCAAGAAACTAGACATCAAACTACCAGATAATCCAATAAAAAAAATGAGGTACAGACCTAAACAGAGAACTCTCAACAGAAGAATCTCAAATGGCCAAAAGACACTTAAAGAAATGCTCAACATCTTTGTCATCAGGAAAATGCAAATCAAAGCAACTCTGAGATACGACCTTACATCTGTCAGAATGGCTTAGATCAAAAACACTGACAGCTTATGCTAGAGAGAATGTAGAGTAAGGGGAATACTCCCCCATTGCTTGTGGAAGTGTGGTGTAGGAGGTCCTTCTGTCCATGTGTTGCTTTCATTAGTTAATTAATAAAGAACTGCCTTGGCCAAGTTGATAGGGCAGAACTTAGGTAGGTGAGGAAGACAGAACTGAATGTTGGGAGGAAGAAAGGCGGAGGAGGAGAGAGACACCATGGAGCCACCAGAGACAGACATGCCAAATCTTTCCCGGTAAGCCACTGCCATGTGGCAATACACAGATTAATAGAAATAGGTTAAATTAAGATGTAAGAATTAGCCAATAAGAAACTAGAGCTAATAGGCCAAGCAGTGATTTAATTAATACAATTTCTGTGTGGTTATTTCAGGGCTAAGCTTGCTGGGCGGCTGAGCCAAACAAGCAGGCCCTCCTCCCTGCAACAATTGGCACCCAACAGAAGTGCAAACTTGCTCAGCTACTGTGGAAATCAGTATGGCAATTTCTTAGAAAATTAGGAATCAGTCTACCTCAAGATCTAGCAATACTACTTTAGCAATACTACACAAAGACTCACACTCACACCACAAGAACATTTGCTCAACTGTGTTTATAGTAGCATTATTCGAAATAGTCAGTACCTGGAAACAACCTAAATGCCCCTCAACTGAAGAATGGATAAAGAAAATGTGGTACATTTATCCAATAGAATACTACTCAGCAGTAAAAAACAAAAACATCTTTAAATTTGTAGACAAATGGGTGGAACTAGAAAAAAAGCATCCTGAGTAAGGTAAACCAGACCCAGAAAGACAAATATAGTATGTACTCACACACAAGTAAATACCAGACATAAAGCAAAGGATAGCCAGCCTACAGTCTACAACTCCAGAGAAACTAGAACCCGCTTCTAGAAACAGGTGGAAGCAGATGCAGAGATCCACAACTAACCACTGGGCCGAACTCCTGGAGCACAATTGGAGTAAGGGAGGATTGATAATATGAACAAAGGGGTCAAGATCATGATGGGGAAACCCACAGAATCAGCTGACCCAAGCTAGTGGGAGCTCACTGACTCCAGACTGACAAATGGGGACCCTGCATAGGACTGAACTAGGCCCCCTGAATGCAGGTGACAATGGTGTGGCTTGGGCAGTATATGCAGTCACTGGCAGTGGGACCAGGATCTAACTCTAATGCATGAACTGACTTCGTGGAGCCCATTCTCGATGGAGAAATGCCTTGCTCAGCCTAGGCATGGAGCAGAGCCTTGGTGCTGCCTCAACAAGGTGATGGGACAGATTTAGTTGACTTTCCAGGGGAGGCCTTACCCTATCTGAGGAGCAGATGGGTGGTGAGGTAGAGGGAGAGGGGGAGTAAGAGGAGAGTAGGGACAGGGAACTGAGATTAGTGTGCAATAAATAAATAGATATATAAATAAATAAGTAAAATGTGAAAAGAAAGTAAAAATAATTGAACTCAGGACCTTCCTCCTGCTAAGTAAGTGCTCTACCACTAACTACACCCTCAACTATTGTTTTTAAAAGATGTATTTATTTTTATATGTATGAGTGTTTTTACTTGCATACAGGTATGTGTACTTTAAAAAAAAACTGGTAATATGTTTACATGCTAAAAATAAAAAAGAATACATAATAGCACTCAAAGTCCTCTCCTAATTTCCCCTAATGAGTTAATCTCTGTCTTAATTAACCCTCTTTCCCCTTAAGAGTTCACAGAGGCTTTTACAAGCCACTCCCACTTTGAGCCATAAAGTAAGCTGAGAGTTACAGCCTTGTGTAAA
>PVIU01020258.1:0-34401 GCA_004026605.1 Ondatra zibethicus
AAAGAAGAAGAAGAAGAAGAAGAAGAAGAAGAAGAAGAAGAAGAAGAAGAAGAAGAAGAAGAAGAAGAAGAAGAAGAAGAAGAAGAAGTTGTTGTTGTTGTTTGTTATTGGTCAAGAAGGCCCCAGAAGCTCCCAAAACAATACACGCCATTATTGCATTTATTCTTGGTTACCCACCAGAGTGTGAAGGTGAGGCCCTGTTGCTGATCAGACACTCTGATCAGAGCATGAACTTCCTTTCTGCTGCCTGGCTTTCACTTGTCTGAAGGTGCTGTGTAGGCTGCTGGGTAAGAGGAGTCAACACTCTTAGCCAGGTGCAGACCCTTCAAGCCATAATAATGCCTAGCCTTGCCCGATGGTGTAACAGTGGCACAAATGTTATGGCGGTAGAGGGTAACCAACCACTTTCTGCTCAGATTCAAAGCCAGCCCCACAAAGTAGGACACACGCCTACTACTGCAAAGCTGGTCAAAAGCTGGTCGCTGGGGAGCTCATAGGCCTAGGAAAGAATCCACTACTATCATTTTGCTGAATGCTCATGTGATCATTTAGCCTTCTCTCTCTATAGTTTATGCCCATAGATTAACGTTGCACTTTCATAAGAAAAACTGGCAGTTTTATAGGGTTTAGCAGAACTAAAGGCAGAGCCTTCTACAAAGCAATTTTACTTCTAAGAATTTGTCATTTACTTTGTTTTAGCAAAGAAAAGAATTGTTAATCATGTAAAGGATACTCCTAATGACATCAGATCTTAGAAAGAAAGAAGGGAAGCAAGAAAGCAAGAAAGCAAGAAAGCAAGAAAGCAAGAAAGCAAGAAAGCAAGAAAGCAAGAAAGAAAGAAAGAAAGAAAGAAAGAAAGAAAGAAAGAAAGAAAGAAAGAAAGAAAGGGAGACAGAGAGAGCGTGCAAGCTGAAAACAATCCAAATGTTCCTTTAGAAGTACTTAAGTTTGCAGAGCTACATCCAGTAAAGTACCAATTCCAATATAAGACACACACGAGGCAGAAACATACGAGAGTATACCCACTTCTATATGAAAAATAAATAAAGATCTCACCTACAATCTCAGTGGCATACGCTTAATAAAATATTTCTAAAAATTCAAGCGTTTGGTTTACAAGGGTACTTAGATAAAATAATGTCTGTGAAAGCCATTTGTATCCAGAAGAGACTATACACACATAAGATATCCTGGGCAGTGTCTCTCCACTAGGATTTCAGAAAGTCTTATTATTGATCCAATACCTACGGCCTAGAGCCAAACCCAGTAGCACAGTTATTCAATAAGCAGCGTGAGTAATGGAGGAGCCTCCGCTGAAAAACAAATGTCCATCTGGGAGTTACTAGCTTTAAGCAGTCCTTCTCAAACATTTCCACAAATTACCCCAAATATCAAATCCACTGAGTTTGCTCCCTCCTGGGTCCCAGGTGATACGTCAGCAGGGCCTCACATTATTTTTAGTATGCCCACACTTTTTTCAAATAAAAAAAATTTCTCATAAAATTTCAGAGAAAACAGACAATCCAGAAAAAAAGCAGTAGGTGTGTTTTAAGCTCAACCCCCAGAATGAGAGGGTTTGGCTTTAGAAGACATGCTGTCATCTCTGCAGAGGGGACCTGAAGTGTGGAGGGAAGGGCAATGGGAACATGGGGACATACATCTAACCTGTGGATTACACGCTCTGTGACTTCATCCTCTGAGATCCCAGTCTCTGGGCAGGTTCTGAAGTCCTCCTGTGACCTTGTCCCTTGTCCTCGCTAAGCTGTTTTTATTTATTTATTTTAGTTTCAGTAGAAACTGAAAAATTCCCAAAGAGAATTTAGCATTCTGACAAGACAACACATGGACGCCTTTGCTGATCCTATGTCAGTCCAGCACAGGGCCATATTGTCTGGCCAGCTAGCTGAACAGCGTGGAGGTTCACGCTGAACACTGAATCAGACATGATGGGAGAGTCAAAGGACGGCTTGGCCGTGAGGTTAAGAAAGACTACTCTAGGGGCTGGAGAGGTGGCACAGAGGTTGGGAGCACTGACTGCTCTTCCAGAGGCCCTGAGTTCAATTCCCAGCACCCACATGGTGGCTCACCACTATCTATAATGAGAAAATAAAGATAAATAGAATATAGCCATCAAATATTGCAATGAGACAGGACCTTCGTTTTAAGCATGACAAAATTAAATGTCGAAGATGTCTTGCCCAAAGTCAAACAGCTGACTTGTGATAGGAGACTGGAGCCAAAATTGATATCATTCTGAATCTGAAGTTTATATTTTTACCATGAGCCCTATACTGAAAAAGATAGAGAACTAACCGGAGTCGTGTGTTTTCAGTACCACCATCATGTCCAAGACCCCTTCTGCCCACGCCACCAGAACATGCCATTCCGCCCTGGCTAAAGGTGTTCAGTTTACCTGACTGCTGGCGTCACCTAGAATCCTGCCCCATATTTATTTCTATCTACACCGTACCCATGTGAACTGTTCTGACAAATGCATTCTGAATGCCACTCTGAACTACTCTTGCCATGTAACATGGTTTTATATTCTCATGCATATTCCAATCCTGAGCAAGACCCTTTCTGTAGTGATTTGAATAAGAACGATCCCATAGGTAGGTACATTTGAAGGCACGGTCACCGAGGAAGTGACCAAAGAATTAGACAAGGAGGTTTGATGCAGACCTTACAGACCTTGAGGTACAGAGCTCTGAAGCAGGCAGCTCAGCGAGATGTCACCGAGTAGCACTCCTCTGTTTGGCAGGCATCCAGAGAAAGATACCAACATTGAAGCATTCAGAATCTCACTGCGCTTCCTAGTCATCCCGATCTTCCCAGGAAAGCTAGCGCCCTTCTGACTTCCTGACTCCATGAATTTATTTGGCCTCTGGGGACAGTTGTGTAAATGGGATGGGGCAATATATAAACTTGCATTTAATATTATGGGTATAAAACACACCCAAGTCGCTTTAGGTCACCATAGATTACTTTTTTCTGTGAGTACACTGTATCCCATTCATCCATTTCTGTGGAAAACGGATGTTTTAGTTATTTGCAGGTTTGGACATTTAAACAATGCTGCTATGACATTCTTGCTCAGTGGTCTCAATCATACTGAGAAAAGATTTTCCCACGGTGGAGCAACTGGATGGCTTTTCAGGCGATTTCAGTTCTTCAAACATCTGTATCCTATAAATGATCCGTTCTTCTTCTTCGGTGCACAAATGTGTTTCATCCTAGATCTGAAACATTATAGATAAAAATCTGAACCAAGTCTAGTCTGCTTCTAGATCTGTGGAGTAGATTTTTTTCCCCTTTATACACTAAAAGGAATTAAATTTTCTCTTAGGCTTTCTATTGTATAGCAGAACATCTGAGACAAGTAAAGCAATAAAATTCCTTTTAAAATGAAACCGGGAATGAAAATAGAACTCTCCTGAGGTATCTCATATTTTTATTTTTTACACACATACACACACACACACACACACACACACACACACACAAAGTCTCCTCTAATCTAGTTCAAAAGCATGGAAAAAATATAACCCACACCTATAGCCTGCAAGTATATTTCTTTAGCAACTGTTAGTGGCTGGTTCAAGGTTCCCTGGCTGCCTCTAGGAGAAAAGGAAGAAAGGAAAAAGCCCCGAGATACCTAATTTCATAATCATTAGCTCATTTCTCTGTTCATAAATAAGCATTGCCAGAAATGATTTCCAATATAAAAAATGTTATAGACTTGGACATTCATAATTTTGTGGAGCTTTTGTTCCTACAGTTAGGCAACAGCCCTCCCCCTCATTAGAAAACATTTATCCATCCCCACATCCAAAATCCCCTGAGCTTTGATGCGTTCTATCGCATCGCTAGTCTAGCAGTGTGTGAAAACAAAGCTGTTTTGAAAGAAATATAATTGCTCCAAGTTAGAATACTGGGAAATGATTTTTTTTCTTTCAAAAAAGCTAAATACTAATTACCTCCACATTGATTACTAAGCACCTCGTGTTTCAGCACCTCTGTCTTAATTAAACTGTGGGATTTAAAGGGATTATAAACGCTTGACGCGGACCTTAGGTAGCTACACAATGGCTAAGCCGCCAGCAGGCTGGGCGCAGTTATGGGGCCGCTGAACAATAGGGGTTTGTTCTGAGAAATGCGCCGTTAGCAATTTCACCACGTGCAGACATCACACGGGTGCCCTTTGACCCTATCCAGTACAGCCTCGTGCTCCCAGCACCTGAAGACACATGCTGAATCCTGGGGGTGGGGGGCAGTTGTACCCCTAAACACATAAATACGGGAAGACATAGTCAGAGGCCTCAGCTCTGCTTTGATCTGACAGGGCTCCAGGTGTCTGGGCCGTCTGTTGGGGCTAGAATCATAATTTACGTAAGCTTATGCTCCGCAAGTTTTAGCAAAGCTAGACTCCTACTTTCCCCAGCGATAGTTGGGAAAACTGAAGACTAGAGCTACCTGAATTTCCACAGCCCCCCTCTTACCCAAAATCACTGAGCACTTAAGAATTAGCAATTTTCAAACTCACAAATGGAGCCAGACAATACCCAGGCTTTTAAATGTTCCCCGGGAGTTGGGAGACTATGCTTCAAAACAGAAAGAAATCAAAACATAAGAGTCTGCATGTATCAAAGCCCTTTCAAACAAATCAACCACTTCTCTCATGAAAAAGACAAAAAAAAAAAATTTCAACGTCAAATTTCGGAGTGAGCAGACACCATTTGATGACAGCACCACAAAAGGACTGTCCCAGACCAGCGCTGGCTGGCAACAGCACACACCGAGTGTGTCTGCAAACCAACACTTAAGCATCTATGAGTTCAAAATTCTTTGAACTTAACAGTTATATTTGATGGCTTGATGTCTATGCAAAAATAAATATAAGGCTCATGGGATCTGGGTCACTGGTATATAAATCTACTTATCAATCAGCGGACTGGGGCAATCTCAAAGGCAGCTTTGCGCAACAGCCCCAAGCTCTGAGACCTCCAGAAATCGTGTAGGTAAAGAGTTCAGACTAGGTGTGCAACTTTCTCTGGGACACGATGAGAGCCCCAGCCCAGCTGCCCCTCAGCTCCAGCAAAGAGTCCCTGCATCTTCCCATTTTCTCAACAAACCAGGACTGTAGTTTTGTATGTGAAATCTTCCTATTAAAATGTTGGCACGAAAAGTCTAAAAGCGTGGGCCAAAGAAAACATGTCTGTGGGCAGGATTCAGCCAGTTGGCTGCCAGTTTAAGATCTCAGGAGAACGACAGGGAAAGGAAAGAGTCAAATATTCCCTAGGTTCCCTCCTCCAACTTGGGAATGCACAATCTTAGAGATCACTGTGAAAGTCTAGACAACGAAGGTTTTTGATTCTTTTTTTTTTTTTTTAAATATGGTGTGGTACTTCACTTAGAGTCCAAGAGAGATATCACTTCCCTGCAGTAATGCTAATGATGTTTACATACACACACACATACACACACTTTCACACATTCAGGATCACAAATACTGCGTGGAATGCTTCCATCGTTAAGTTGAGATATATCTTAATGGAAATCCATTTAAAAGCCATTTCATTCCAAAAGATAGGCTGCTGGCCTTAATTGTCATTGTCTCTTCTCCACCAAAAAGTAAACTGTATTTAGCTGCAAATGGTTCTCCAGAAACTGAAATAACCCATTCGAAATCCTGAAAGCTGGTTCTCGGTGATAAGTCAAAGGCCTGCTGCTGCCTGGCCATCCCTCCTTTACTCATTCCTCTGTGATCTGGGGCAAGCCAAGTGTGGGAAGCAGAGAAGGATAAACAGAAAGTTCAAGCTTCTGGTTTGCACACGGCGCTGACAAGAAAGAACCGGCGTTTTTAGTCTTTGTGCAAAGCAAAGCGGTATTGTACAGAGGGAAATAAAGTTTGGAATCTCTACTAATAAAGTGTACCCTGCAAATATCTTAACATGATAGACACCACATCTCTGTGTTTCCCCCAAAGAGAAGCTCCCCTCTTTGTTACCGTAAACATGGGTACATTCTACAGGACTGCTGCTTTTGGCAACGATTTACCATCATTTTAACCCAAGACTATTAATCAATAGTTCTTAACATTTTAAAGAACCCAATAATAGAGGGGACCCATCGACCACTAAAAAAAATTCTTTGATTTACCTCATTTTTCATACAACTGCTAGGGAATCAACAGTCTCCCGAAGAAGCCTATCCAAGGGTCTGTATTTAAGAACTCTGTGGCAAAACTGTAATTTCATTTACTCTAATCTCAACAACAATAAAAAAAAAAAAAAAACTTCAGGATACGAAGTGAGAAATCAAGGAAGTAAGAGCTCATTCATGCGCTTCTGGCTCAATGGTGGTTTGTGATTTAAAACCTGTAGCCATCTTCAAACCCACCAGACAAGGGTACCTGTTAGCCTATCACATCGCCTACAAAGATTATTCTTTGTCTTAGAACGATACCTTTTTTATTTCTTAACCACATGCAAGTGTTTTTTTTCTTTTCTTTCCACAATTAGGTTGTTCCTTAGAGACGTCAGGGTGCATTCATCAGTAAATGCAAAATATGGTTTGGCATCAGGTTCTGATGTTGTTATTTCCTTCTCTAACTGAATCTCTGTTGCATTTGATTAAGCCTGACCCCTGTTTACAAACAAGAGACTGTGTAATGAAAACAGAAAGATGCTGTAGACACCACCGTCTGAAACACAAAAGGAACCTCACAGGGTGGCCTGCACTAGTGTCTACTTGGGATTCTGCGTCCTTGGAACTTGAAGTTCATATAAACATCTATAAAAGAAATATATGGCATAGAAAAATACCACTGAAAGGTAGGTGGCTCAATTTAGTTTATTTGTGATTGGACTTTGATACATATGATTTGATGATGTTAAAATGTTTCTGAAACAAGGATGCAAAATGCTTGAAATCTAATACCTCCCAACTTTAGTTCCATGGACAAGAAAGGCGAACCGTATAGAAATGGAGACGTTTCTCCTAATAGAACCATCTTTTCAAAACTAGCCCCACAAATATCCTAATGAGCAGGCCGCAATGAGGGTGGGGACAGAAACGCCGTGCATCCGGGGAGCATCCTACTACTTTATCTGGACTTGAATCTGCTTTCTACTTCGCTAAGGGCTTTAGATTTTCCTAAAGTAGGTAGGGCAAGATTTTAAGAGAAAATGCAGGAAATCCAACCTATCCAGCTTTAAATGAACAAAATGTGTATTTCAGGTGAGATTCAGGCAACACCATCCAGAGGTCTCTTCCTTGTAAACCTGATTCCCAGACCATTTCCACCAAGTCCTGTGTAAACCACCCTCACTTCAATCACCCCAGTCTATCCTAGGGTATTCCCAGCACATCTCTCCAGAGGCTGAATAATACATACTGCTTAGAAGTGTTGCTGATCTGACAGAGCTAATCTCCAAAATATAGAAAGAACTCAAAAAACTAGACATTAAAAAACCAAATAATCCAATTTAAAAAATGGGGTACAGATGTAAACAGAGATTTCTCAACCGAGGAATTTCAAACAGCTGAGGAACACTCAAATGTCTAACCTCCTTAGCCAACAGGAAAATGCAAATCAAAATGACTCTCTGAGATTCTACCTTACACCTGTCAGACTGACTAAGATCAAAAACACAAGTGACAGCTCATGCTGGTGAGGGTGTCGAGCAAGGGGCACACTCCTCCATGGCGGGTGGGAGTGCAAACTTGTACAGCCACATTGGAAATCAATATGGCTGTTTTTCAGAAAATTGGGAATCGATCTGTCTCTAGAGTGGTATACCCAGCCATACCACTCCTGGATATATACCCAAAGGATGCTCCATCATACCGCAAGGATACTTGCTCAACTATGTCCACGGCAGCTTTATTAATAATAGAAACTGGAAACAACCTGGATGCCCCTCAACTGAAGACAGCTAAAGAAACTGTGGTCCGTTTACAAACTGGAGCATTATTCAGCTGATAATAAAAAAATGAAGTGCAGGAACTAGAGAAAAGTATCCTGAGTAGGATAACCCAGACCCAGAAAGACAAACATCATATGCACTCATTGGTAAGTGGATATTAGCTTTAAGTGAAGGGTAATCATGCTACAAGCCATAGAACCAGAGAGGCTAGGTAACAAGGAAGGCTCAAAGGTAACAAAGGAGCACATGGACATCCCTGGGAAGGGGAAATAGAAGAGATTTTGAAGGTGGACTGGGGTGGGGGGTATGGGGACAGGAAGAATCAGGTGGGGGGATGGAGGAGAGGGTAATGAGAGAGGCGACTGGAATTGGGGAGCATTACCTGCTGTAATGAAAACTCCTGGGAATCTAACAAAGACTCCTAGTAATAGGAGACATGGAGCCTGAACTGGCCATCTCCTCCAACCAGCAAGACTTCCAGTGACGGGACTGGTTCATCAACCCAGCCACAAAACCTTCCACCTACAGTTTATCCCACCTGCCAGAAGTGCTGAAGTAAAAGCGGCCAGAACTGGTAGGAGTGGCCCACAAATGACTGTTCTAATAACCTGAGGTCCACGCCAAGAGAGGGAACCCATGCTTGACACTGTCCAGATGGCCAGAAACCAGAGGCTGGATAGCACAGAGACCCAGGATAGAACCAAATAGAACCAGGATAAAACAACTGGCCCAAAAAAAAGTCAATGAAGTGATTTCTAGTGATATCCTGCTTTACTCATAGGATGGAGCCTAGCATGATCGTCATCAGAGAGGTTTCACCCAACCGCTGATGGGAGCAGATGCAGAGACTCACAGCCTAACACTAGGGGGGGATTGGGGGACCCCACAGAAGAGGGGAGGAAAGACTGTAGGAGCCAGACAGCTCGAGCACACCACAAAATCTTTACTGAGCATGAGTTAGGTCCTCTGCATACACATTATCGTTGTTAGCTTGGTGTTCTTGTGAGGCTTTCAACAGTGGGAGTGGGGGGTTGTCTCTGACTCTTCTGCCTGCTCTTGGGTCCCTTTTCCTACTACTGGGCTGCCTCGTCTGGCCCTGAAATGAGAGTGTGTGCCTAGTCTTGTTGTAACTTGTTATGCTGCATTCCGTTGAGACCCCTGGTGGGTGTGCTCTTTTCTGAAGGGAATGGAAGGTGAATGGACTCGGGGTAGAGGACTGGGAGGAGTAAAGGAAGGGAAAACTCTGGTCAGGATGTAATGCATGAGAGAAGAATAAATTTAAAGTAATAATAAAAATAAAGCAAATGTTTTTACGCTCACTACACTTAACTGGAGTTCTGAAATATAAATATGAACTTCATTGTCAAATAAATAGGTCTCATAGTCCATGTCTATCAGAGCTCATGGAATCTTTTTTTTTTTTTCTGAGAATCCAAGGTTTTGGAGTCTTATGGTATTTATGAGTGCAACCACGTTCTGTAATCAGACAACACAGAGGAATGTCAAATGGACTGCGTTCCAACCCCAGGCTCAGCCAAACATTTACCCTCCCTATGGCCACTTTCCTTATCTGAACAATGGAGACAGCAACGGGAGCCCCGCCTCTCACATCTGCTGCACACAGAGCTGATTTAATTTGTCAGCCATCTAGGAAATATTTAAATGGCTGAGAAATTTTATCACAGCAGAGACAAAACAAATGCTAACAGCTCTTAAAAAAAAACCACCATATCTTAATGCCTTCTTGGAAACCATGAATGAATGGCAGCAAAACCCATCGTGTTTCCCAGCAGATACAAGACAACAACGTGGTAAGGCAGAGATGAGATATTGGACAACAGTGACTATAATAACTATCAAAGTTTCCCCACGCATCACATATGGAACAATCCATACAAATGGAAATGGGGCTCAACCAATTCTTTTTAAAGCGAATATACCTTTTATGGCCGTCACCCTGGTTAACACACAGAAAGAGCATGTCAGGTGTACCATGCCTTTCCTAGTCACTGCCTTGATCCCCTTTCTGAACCAAATGCCATCCCCACCGTGGTTTATTGTACCCACAGGCACAACCATAAGGTACATGTATTATTCTGAATCAAGCTTCTTTCGTCCAACATTATCTTCATAAGATTTATCCACGTCACTGTATATGGCTGGAGTGTGCCCATCTTATTGCTATTTAATATTCCTTTATGCAGATCATTGTTTATCTGCCCTTCTGCGACAGAACATTTTGGTTGTTTTGAATATTACAAATTGTTACTTCATAACATCACTTTCTAAACATTAGAAAGCAGGCCCAGAAATATACAGCACACATTAAAAACATGGGAAACCTTAGTGAACTCCATATAAAGTAAGTCCAATAGAAAATTATGCTATGTAATTTAAATAACTACCAAGTCATTAATGTAAAGAAAAATACAGTTGCATAAAAACTGCTTAATTTTGTTTGACTTTTGTCTTTTAAAGTTTCAAAAATGAGATCTCAGGTAGAATCTGCTTGATTTTTAAAAATGATTTGGAAGACTTATGAAACATCAATAAATCTATCAAGGTTACTTCGGACAGATAATTTATTTTATGTTAATACAATTTCTGCAATAAACAGTAACCTTTTAAGAAATCGTTTTGCAACTCAACTTTTAACCTGGGTTATCTCTATATGGTAAAATTATTAAGCATTTTCATTTTCCCTGTCACATATATGTATGTATATATAATCTGCATATCCTTAAATTTCTATAGTATCACCATTATAATTTTGTGTTTAGACATTCATGTGCATGTGTGTGTCGGTGTATGTACACACACGGATGTGTATGTCTGTGTGGTGGCCTGAGGAATGTGGAGCCTAAAAGTCAACCTCAGACATCATTCCCTGAGGCATTGATCACCTGATGGACAGGTGGATAGGGTCCCTCAATGGCCTGAGGTTCACCAAGGGGCCTGTCTGGCCCGAAACCATGTAATGCCACGCCAGCTTTTACGTGTGGGTCCTGGTGATTACGTCAAGAGCTCAGGCTTGAGCAGCAAGCAATCTAGTAATTAATCTATCCCCCATTCCGAATTTAAAGTTACGTCTTTTCTTTAACAAAAATAATTTAATCTGCCTCCAAATTGCAATATTCAAAATTAATCTAGTTCTCCAAAATGGACGGGCTTAGATAAGCCATTAATAAATATGTTCATTTACTGTTGTCTTTGAAAATGGCGAAATAAAAATGAAGTTTATGTAAGTAAGCAAAACTAACACATTACTAAAATGTTGAAAGCCAGGAAGGGCTGTGCCTGCCTACCAATCTGGAAATGGCTCGATACGCTGTGGAGCTTTGATTTGGTCATGATTTTGACAAGTATTCTCTTTTCAGATTGTGTGCTATACGTTGTAAAGTTTATAAGCAACATCTCACAAGCCAACTGTGAAACTGTGCTTACATCCCGACAAAAGAAATGTTCTAGATACCGCTGATATCATGCTATCCATGCTAATGTTAGAAAATACAAAAAAAAAAAGAGAGAGAGAAGAAAAAGCTAGCCTCAGCTGCTGGGAACCAAACCCAGGTACTTTGCAAGGGCAGCAAGTGTTCTCAATGAGTTGGGTATCTCTCCAGTCCCACTGTTTTGATACTTTTACTCTTAGATCTTGGTTTGATGTACTGAGACTCTGCAAAAGACAAACCACAATAATTTAGTTGTTATTGTTGTTTTCTCTTATTGTTTTGCTTCAGATTTTCTTACTTACAGTAGGCAGACTGATATAGTGGGCAGGCACAGAGGCAATGCCCACACCCCCAGTTCTGGCTGCAGGACCCTGTAGACCATCTGGGTGCCTGAGTTATGACTCATAAGTCCCAAGGATAGTCACAAGTACGGCTTCCATTATTTTCATGTGTGTAAAGATCACAGCCAGATGGGTGGGGATAGCAGAACCCACATTCTACTTTGCAGAAACCAATTATAACATGGTTGTGAGCAGCCAGCCCAGAAGAGCCTCTCTCCAGAGGGAAGTTCCCCACTGGTCAAGGAAGCTTGACGATTCTGTCCAGCGCTGCTCCTCTCTTGGCTGCCCCTCAACTGGCCACACACAGACCTGTCTGCTCGCTAAGCAGCAGTCAATAGAGAGAAAAAGAGAACTCTGTCTTACAGGCTCTAAGCCTAGAAGATGCTGAGTCTTTTTTGCTTCTTTAGTTCCAAAAAGGAACATGTGTCTATGATGCATAAAGGCATAAAAAGTTTAATAACTTTGCAATAAAGAACTTCTTATTAAATAAGCATCATGTTAAATAAGTCTATAATAAAATAATTAACCTGGAATCCTGGGGCATGGTATTATGGGAGATCTTAGATCTTCGTTAGCAGACCGTACTGTACCACGATGATTATATAAGATCATTTGAGAGGGGCTGTTTGGAGAGCTGCCTGTACCTAATTAAGATTTAGCGATTGACCAAATAGTTACTCTCAGCCTGCCATAATGGAGCCATTCTCTTCCTTCCTATGTAAGAACCATGTGTTAACTGACCTCGCCATTGGAGCCACCACTGGCTTCCTTATCACGAGAAATCTTTCACTAGAATATGAGTTAGGTGCACTACAAACAAAAAAGAAGAGAAAGGGCAGTTTAAGCGAAAACAGCAGCAATAATAAAATAATGACTATCATAATAGCAATCTCAGCAGGAGCTACCTGAGAACTTAAATAGAAAACATTTTATAAAGATTGCTTAATTGATATACAACCATTATTCAACAAGATTTTACTCATCACCATCCTCTTCATCATCTCCCATTTTTGTACAGGAAAATGGAAGTTTAAGGGAGTTGAGCTGTCCAGGGTCACAGCGTAGCTGGTGATCAACTGGACTCATGGTGTAACCCTTAACCATTAAGGCAAAACCGCCTCGGAAAGGACGCCAAAAGCATGCTTCATATAATACCCAGGGCTACCACTGAAGTCAACCGATAGATTAATGACGTAAAAAGGCAAGAAGAGGAAGGATGTAAGCAAACAGGAGAGGAAACAGGCAAGCAGAGACCCAAGGCCCCATGTGACTTAGCATAAAGGAGAAAGTAAGTTAGGTGGCCAACAGTATTGACTACACTGTACTGAATCCAAAGGGCTTCCTCTACTTGCCAGGAGAAGGGTGCTAGCTGTCCAGACCTCCACGAAGGTCACTGCGGGACCCAACAAACTAAACCCAACGCTTTTGGATGAGACCAGGAGGGGCAGAAAATAACAAACAATTATAAGCCGATTGATACCTTGTCTTTCTCCAAGTAAATATTAACTTATCACTTTAAGAGTTGTTCGTGATATGTCTTTAATTCATTCTTTAATTTCTTCGGCAATAAAGCTCAGCGCAGCTGAACGAACACCTCGTGAATAAGACCGTGCAGAGCTCAGAGCCTGCTCTAGGTTCGCATCTGCTGACGACATGGCCTGGACTGGTAAGCTCTGTGGGAAGTTCTAAGGGTTGATGGTAAGAGAGTTGCTGATACCTCCCTGGGGTGCTAAAAGTAACAGGGCTCCCCAGCAGAATGGTCAGTGGCAGACCCAATTACGTTTCAAAAGCTTGGGACTGACAGATAGACCAATGGATACTAAGTTAGAGATTCATGGAGGTCGCTGTGGTAGGCAACTCTGAGGAAGCCACCTGACTTGTCCAAGGCTGTAGATATCGCTTCGTCCTATACTATTTTAGGGGCTCCCTAGAGAGGTGACAGCTTATCACCTGAGGTGGTCCAGGAGAATGAGCAGATGGCTCAGCGTTCTGGCTTGGCAACTACAGGCTCCTGTCTAGAGGGCTGACTGAGCCATTAAAAGCACTGGCTGCTCTTGCACAGGATGTGGGTTCCGCGCCCACCACCCACATGGTGGCTCACAGCCACCTGTAACTCCGGCCAGAGAAGCAGAGGGGCCTGGGTTTGTATTTCTGGAGTTCCTAAGTGACACTGGCAATTCCTTTAACTATTCTATGAAACCATACTTTCTCAAGAGAATTATAAGCATCAATCAAGATTATGAACATTCAACATGGAGCCCATTAACTGGGAACTCCTGTTATAGGAAATCCTACTGATACATTCCTTTAGCAAGCATATATAAAGAACCCATTTCAATCTGGTGCAATCGCATATGCATTTAATTTTAATATACTCAAGAGGCAGAGGCAGGTAGGTATCTATGAGTTTGAAGCCAGCCTGGTCTACAGAGCAAGCTCCAGGCCAACCAAAGACTCTGTCTCAAAAAAAAAAAAAATCCCAATAGAAGAAAGATATGGAACAAATTCTTCTCAGACACTCCAAAGGGACCCACCCCCCTCCTGACACCTTGATTCTAGACTCCTGGCCTCCAGAACCATAGCAGAACAGATCTCTGTCATAAACACCCCAGTATGTGTCAATTTGCCACAGCAGAGCTGGCATACTAAAATGCCATGCTCGGCCACTCTAGGTTGCATTCTAAGAAGCTGCATGGTCCCCAGTGCCCAGGTGAAAGTGGCCCTCATCAAGACTGTAAGACCCCTGTGCAGCCCTGGGACTTCGGAAGGACTACCTACCCCTCCTCTGGCATCCGCTCACTCTAATAAAGTGTCCAGGGGAAACCGGAAGCCAGGGGTTTGCAGGAGATCTGCAGACTCGACAACTCAGGTCCGCTCTGGGATGACACGTCACACGATCCTCCACAGCCCTCAGTTACCTCAGCAGACATCTCAGTTTGGGTGGAAACCTGTTCCGATTTGACCGTGAGTGGCAATTCTATCTGTTTAGTTAATGCGAGGCCCCTGGGAAAGAATCTCTCTGGCCCTACCCCAACACCAGCCCAAACAAATACAAAATGCTCTTCCTTGGCCAAAGACTCCCAAGCATCCTCAGGCAGGGCGGCCCATGAATCTCCAGTACCAGAGAATGATTCAAAAAGGCCCAAATGAGAAGGGTTAGGGGTAGAAGCAGCTTGGTCTCCCCCTGTCATGGTCCCACATTGTTCAAGGACCTCTGCTCTAGGAAGACTTTCACTCACAAATCCCACCTGAGTTCTATATTGCTGGACAGGAGCTCCGTGAAAGCTCAAGGGGGCATCTGGACCTTCAAACAACACACACAGACCAAAGTAGCTTACGTTCTGGCTTAGGCAGGAGGATAAGGATGTTTGGGTTTTCCATTATTTAAGCTTGACAGTTTTCCCTCTTCCTTCTCCTATAGCAAACTTGGTGACATTCCTAGCTTAGAGCAGTCCTGTGTTCGCGAGGTGCTGTCGTCCCTGGTGTGCACAGGTTTCGACCTGGCGGGTGTCTTTCCTGAGTGCACCTCTCCGAGGGTCACATCCAAGGGTTCCGATTCCGCGGTGCTGGTGTGGCGCTCTGACCCCAGGAGAAAGGTAGGTGACTTCCATGGGCCATGAGTCTACATTTTATATTGAAAAACTTTTTTAAAGGTCCCTACAGCTCACGACAGTGCAAGTCTAGACAGAGGCGGAGAGCGTGCGCGCTCCGGAGGACCTCCACGTCGCACCCTTTTAGAACCAAGTACCCTGAGGATGCTAAAGTGATCAGAGCGGAAGTTGAATCGCAGCCAGTACTTTGGAAATGGGAGCCATCTCCTTAGAGGGCTGACTCCAGCTTCTCCGTGCTTCACTGATTTGACTTCTGGCAGAAACCAATTCTAATAAGGTTTTTTTTTTTTAACTCATTTTAGCTAGAGTGCAATAGAAAGCCTAGATCCAGTTACCTCGGAAGAGAAACAGAACAAAAACTGCTGCTAAGGCAGTGCTGAAAGAAACACAGGTGTGCTTAAGATCTTTCTACTGCCGGGCGGTGGTGGTGCACGCCTTTAATCCCAGCACTCGGGAGGCAGAGGCAGGCAGATCTCTGTGAGTTCGAGACCAGCCTGGTCTACAAGAGCTAGCTCCAGGACAGGCTCCAAAGCTACAGAGAAACCCTGTCTCAAAACACCGACTTTCTACTAAGCCAGATGACAACGCCATGGTGGTCTTTCACCTTGAGCCCGAATTACGCAGGACTCAGCACAGGATCCTCCGCCACAAGTAAAAACGCAGTATAGGTCATAAGCAGCGGCGCTGAGGGCTGCCTGGGAATTGAAAACGCACGCTGGGGTAACAACTGCATCAACCACACCTGGCCTCGATTCTCTGTTCCCTGGATCTACAACAGCTCAGCAAAGAAATGACTTTTCCACAACCACCCGTCTCCTCAGTCACTGTCGGGCTGGCGGCAGTTGCCCCAGCGATCCTGGAAAACGGTGCCTTGATGCGCTCTGGCTGCTCCCTTCCTCCGCGGGATCCCTCACAAATGTTTCAAGAGCAAGGGTACAACTGTAAGTCAAACGCGGACAGGTGTGAGGCCAGAAGCAGGACTGTGAGCTGAATACACACAACTGAGAAGGTTGTTTATATGAATACAAACCTAAACAACCGACATGACTACATTCCTTTTGGAGGCAAAGACACCAGATGTAAATCCCAGGGGTCTCTGGAGAAGTTTCTTTTATTAAGTTCCTCTAAGGAATATAGTGCTCTCAACAATTGCAATGACACATTATGAAATTATCCATATAAGATTTTCTTCTTTTTTTTATAGTGCTGTGATCAAGTCCAGGATCCACACGTGTTGTAAGTCTATAAGTATGCATTCTACAACTCACTGGGCGGCCTCCCCCCTAACCTGAAAGGATCCGTATGGAAGCAACTCAATGGGGCAGAAACAATGGAGACTTTAACTTAAAAATAAAAACTAGTGACCAAAGCAACTTGGGGGAGAAAGAGTTCTTCATCATCACTGTTCATCAGCAAAGGACGTCAGGACAGGAACTCACACAGGACAGGAACCTGGAGGCAGGAGCTGATGCAGAGACCATGAAGGGGTGCTGCTTATTGGCTTGCTCTTCGTGGCTGGTTCAGCCTGCATTCTCATAGAACCCAGGAACTCCTGCACAGGGGGGTGGCCCCACCCACAAAGAGCTGGGCCCGCCCCTATCAGTCGTTGATTAAGAAAATGCCCTACAGACTTGCCTACAGCCCAGTCTCGTTGAGGCGTTTTCTCCATTGAGGATCCTTCCTCTCCAGTGACTCTCAAGCTGACTTAAAATTAGGCAGCACACCTGGGCTGAATTCCAGTATAGTCTCTCAACTGCTTGGCCTTCAGCAAATCAGTTCTGCTTCTATGAGCCTCAGGGTTTGGGGGTTGTTGTGTTTTTTTCTCCCACATTTTCAAATGGCAATAACAATATCAGCCTCAAAGGTAGACAAGAAGAAATAGAGAACGTTGGTAAGGTGGACACTGCATTGTTTGTGTATAACACACCCTACATAAATGATCATTTGAGGGGACTTCAAACACAGTTATAAGTTTTTAATTCAAAATGTGATTAAAACCAACCTTAATGAAGCATACTCTCTTCCTGTTTCCCTCTGGTTGACTACTTTCCTCCCCTGCTAAACTAAAAATAACATAGCACTGGACCAAACCTATCCATAAAATAAAAAGGATTTTACATAAGAGTATTTCAGACACTTTCCAGGAAATAAATATGTAGCATAGACATAGCAATTTCATTTATAGTCTCTCACAGCCAGTTCTGCTTTCTGCCTGCTTCGTGGCTATGATCCACATGATTGTGGTTGCCAGATAAGCAACAGCTGATGTGTGTGTGTGTGTGTGTGTGTGTGTGTATGTGAGAGAGAGAGAGAGAGAGAGAGAGAGAGAGAGAGAGAGAGAGAGAGAGAGAGGTGCTACAGTAATCTCTCATTACTGGACAGCTCCCTTGCCGGTAAAATGTCTAAATAATTAATTCAAACAGAAATAATATATGGCCACTTATTTAGCTAGAAGCAATATGTGTGAACATATGTGAGGTGTTCCGTTTTGCTTAGACAGAATGAGTTCACAGCCCTTCCAGAAGGAGTCGCCATAGCTAAGATTATACCTGTTTTGATAAACAGTACAGTGACAGTAGAATGGTTAAGCATCCGTGAAAGAAAGCCTTGCCTCTCGTTACAGTATTCCTTTGTAGTTTACCTATAGAAATAGCTTATTATCACACATAAGGTATACTGTATACTCACACAGTTGTTACCAAAGTAATTAAGAGGAGTTATAAAGTTAGGACTATGGGGCAGAATGTGGCAGTACCTACTTATAATTCTAATACTTGGGAGACTAAGGCAAGAGGATGTCAAGTTTGAGGCCAGCCTGGGCTTCATATGAAAACCTATCTCAGAGATAATAACAAATGACACTGGCCAGGGAAACAGGTAGGCGGACTGCAGGGTCTCACCTCTCCCTCTGCTCCCCTCAATCCAAACCCCCAGCCTCACCCCAGAACCCAAACTCTATAACAGCCCACCTGCTGCAGCCTCTCCTTCCTTTCTACACCCATCCCCAAGGATCACTCAGACCTTCTCCTCCAACCCCCTCCCCAACTCATTGCTTTATCCCAGTCCCCAACTCCAGCAGGCATTCCCTAGGAGCCCTCAGGCCACTCCAGCCGGGGAATCAGGGAGTCTACCCTCTGATCTCTAACTGTCCTCCAAATCCAGTGCCCCAGTCTCATCCCCAGCTCTGTAGCAGACCTGCCGTGGCCTCTCCTCCTTCGCTGCCCCCATTCCCAGAGGACTAAGCAGACCCTGGTGGCACAGCTTGATATCCTTCCTCCTGTGAACCCCCTCAGCACCCCCAACCCATCCTTGTTCGGAACTCTCAGCTCCCAATACTCAGAAACACATTTTACCTGGAACCCCCGGTGCTCACACCTAACAGGATCCCAGAAGAATTCTTTGCCAGGCAACACACAGCCACAGCTCCTAAGACCCAGAGAGGAAACAGAAACCAAAGAACAGAACACCACCCAACAAAGTCAACACCAGGTATCAGCATCTAGAACTAAAACTTTCCCAATGCCAGAGACCTGGATGCCGGCATAAAAATACAACAACAGCCAGGATAATGTCTCCAAGAGAGCCCAGCTATGTACTGCAGCAGGCTGAGGCACAAAAAAAAATACCTTAAAATAGCTTTTATGACTATGATAGAGATCCTTAAAGAGGAAATGAAGAAATTGCTTAAGGAAATCTGTGAAAAGACAAACAAACAGTGGAAGGGAATGAATAGAACAGTTCAAGACCTGAAAGTGGAAATAGAACCAAAAAAAGAAACTCCAGACTGAGAGAAATCTGGAAATAAAGAATTTAGGGACTGTGGCAGGAGCCCCATGGCAAGCCCCACCAACAGAATACAAGAGAGGGAAGAGAGACTCCCTAGAAGAAATGGATACTTCTGGCAAGGAAAATGTTAATCTAAAAAAAAAAAAACCCGACACAAAACATCCAGAAAATCTGGGACACTGTGAAAAGACCAAATCTAAGGATAATAGGAAGAATAATAGAAAGAAACCCAAGTCAGAGGTACAGAAAAAATTTCAACAAAATCATAGAAGAAAATTTCCCTAATGTGAACAAGGAGGTACCAAAAGGATACAGAAAACCAAACAGACTAGGTCAGAAAAGACAGTCCCCTCTGAACAAAATAATCAAAATACTAAACAGACATAGCAAAGAAAGACTACGAAAAGCCACAGAGGAAAAAGACCAAGTAACATCAAAGCAGGCCTACTGCAATCACACCCGACTTCTCAGCGGAGACTCCAACAGCCAGAAGGACCTGGACAGATGTTCTGCAGACTCTAGGAGACCACAGATGCCAGCCCAGACTACTACACCCAGCAACACGGTTAATCACCGTAAATGGAGAAAATAAGACATTCCATGGTTAAAAAAAAAAAAACAAAAAAAAAAAACAAACTTAAGCAATATCTATTTACAAATTCAGCCATACAGAGGACACTAGAAGGAAAACTCCAAGCTAAGGAGGTTAACATTACCCAAGAAAACACAGCAATAAATAATCCCAGGTCAGGAGATCAAAAGAGGGGATACACATACTGTCATCGTCACCGCCACCACCACTACTGCCATCACCACCACCACCACCGCCGCCACCACCACCACCACCACAACAACCACCACCATAATCATCATCACCATCACCACCACCGTCATCACCACCACACCACCACACCATCACCATCACCACCACCACCACCACCATCACCACCACCACCATCTCCACCACCACCATCATCATCATCGTCATCACCACCACCACCACAACAACAGCAAAACAAAAATCAGCAAACACTGCTCACTGATATCTCTCAGCATCAATGGTCTCGATTCCTAAAGACACAGACTAACAAAGAGGAGTAACAAAACAGAATCCATCCTGCTGCATCCAAGAATCACACCTTCACATCAAGGCTAGACACCAGCTCAGAGTAAAGGGATGGAAAAGGATACTGGACCTAAGAAGCAAGCTGGTGGAGCCATTTTAATATCTGACAAATCGACTGTAAACCAAAACTAATCAGAAGAGCTAGGGAGAGACACTGGATACTCAAAGTAAGGGAAAAATGCATGCAAAGGACATTGCAGTTCACTCCCGTGCCATGACAGCATGTCCTGGGACTGTAAGCCCAGCAGACCCTCTCTCCCTCAAGGTGTTTCTGTCAGGGTGTTTTACTGTAGCCACAGGAAAGCACAGCCATCCCCAAATTCCTCCCAAGGGTTCCTATGCCATCGTCCCAAGAGCTGGCATGGCGGCTCTGAGCGTGGCGGCTCAGGTTGGGATGAGAAGGCATTACCAAAAATCCTCAAGCAGAACGGGCGAGAGAATGGCAGTGTGCACCTCACTGCCTCCTGGACCCCAGCAAAGCACAGCCAGGGAAGCAAGTTTCAAACTGTAGTGGCAAGAGCATCTAGCTTGATTCTACCTGCTAAAGCTGGTGTGTTTCCTCAAGCAGGTGAACATCCTATCCATAGGATTGTGTACAAAACTTACAGAGGCTGAAACGAGAGCTTGCAAGCCGTGCTTCTTTTCTTTTCAATCGCCAATTTTCAAAACTAAAGCATTCGAAGATAATTTTTGTCAAGGACTCCTAGAAGAGAAAATGTAATCTTTGACAGTGTTCTCTAATGAAATAGCCACCGGTACCAGGGGCTGTCTGGCCCATAAGTGAGTCACTGATGCTAACGGTAACTGATGTAACACAATTTGATCTCATTCCTGAAAGCGCAGGCTTTAGCACCCCACCAATGTTCAGGCAAATTAATCAACAAGCATCCATCTATTTGTGCAGTGTTGTGAACATTCAGGAATAAAGAGGAAGATGAGAACACGGACAACACTGGTCAGATCATAAAGGAAACACGAGCATCAGAAAAGTCATGGCAGAAATCCTCCTCCCGAAACAGCTGGCTGTGCATCGAATTCAGAGACCCGTCAACGTAGCACAAGGAAGGTGAGCATGTTGACTTCACCATCACCCTCCAGACACAGACCAGGGGCTTCCACCCAAGGTCATGTTTCCTGTGTTTGCTAATGCATGTTGGGTCAGGCCGGATACCCCTTTTAATCCATTAGTGTGCACTATTGATCCCATCAAGCCTTCTTCGGTTTCATAAACAATGCCTCTTAAGTAAAATGCTTGAGACCTCCTAAGTTGTGGTCTCTAGCTCCTCAGGGTTAGGCCAGGAGAGTATTAACAATATTGCTTGTGGATCGAATTTAGTTTGAATTCTCCAGAAGCAGAACCATGCAAGGAGCCAGGCACAAATTGTTCACTCGGGAGGTGTGGGAAATAATAGTAAGAAAGCAAGGGAGGAAAAGAAGGAAGGAAGGAGGGAGGGAGGGAGGGAGGGAGGGAGATCTAACAGGTCAGCTGTCCCTGAATTCCTTGGGAAAATCTGGAGGAATGGTGCAGAGCACCGTTTCGGAATTATCTCATCTGAGGATGAGAGAGCTGATGTATTTATTTGGCAACCCTGGAGAGTCCCTGGATGAAGGCTGCTAGGGAACAGGGTGCCTTGGTGCCCCAGAACTGACCTTTTCGCTGCAGACAAAGCAGCCTTTGAGGGACAGCCTTCACACACAGGGATGCAGATACAGATGCTGGCAGCTGAGCATCCACAAGAGCAAAGAGGGAGTCTCAGGGAAAAGGCAGGGGGGATGGGGCAGGGATGAAGCTAGCATCGTCTGCCACAAGAACGTTGAGGTAAGTTAGCACTGTTCATGGCTGCGCAACAGAATACATGACACATGAACTTGCTATGAAAGCACTTGGAGATAACAAAAACTTTTAATGAAAAAAAAGAAACACTGGCACTGTAGCTACTGTTTAAGAGAACGTTTTCAGCCAGCGCAAACACTCAAGATGTTCTCATGCAAAGCCTGCATCATCCTTATCTAACTTCTGCCCTCTCTTCCTTTTTGCTCTTTTATTAATCTGCAATAGCCAAAGCACGAAAACATATCATTTAAATTGTGAAACTTAGTTTGATTGATATTTCAAGCTGTTTGGGGGGTTCTTGTTTTAGTCAAAATTGTTCATAGAGATTTATAAGAGGTTAAGGTCAAGACGTGAAACTTCCTGGTCCGCCATCTTCCCATCGCTTCAACAAGCACCTCAAGGGGTTGGGAAAGAGGCTTGAGGGCTTGTCCCCTTGCTCAAGCAACTGATGAGCCCATGGGAACAGGACACAGGAGAGCAGAATATACACAATGGAAAAGGCCAAAAGAGCAAGTGAACTTGGAAAAGATCCATCGCCTCGCTGTTCCTTGCTATTTCTTCCCACCACTGGGCTCATGTCTATTCCCGCCTCGGGCTTTGGTACTTCCCATTCACACTGCCTATCATTCTGTCTCCTAAATGGTAGCAAAGTGGTTCCTTCTCCTCATTCATCTTAGCCCAGAAGTCACAGAACTTGACTCTTTAGCTTCCTCGTGGCATTTACCTGGATCGGAAGTATTCTCAGTTACACTAATCCATATCTCCTCTACAAGACTCTCAGAGGCACAGGTGCCCTCTGCCATCCCTAAACACTTACACCTCTCGAACAGTGTCTGGAACGTGTTTGCCGTATGGTAAGGGAATGCACTGAATAAAAAAAGACAGTCACAAGCCAGCAAGGCCCTGTACGTCAGGCAAACAAGGCCCCAAAGGAACTCCGGGAGGTGTGCTAAGTGCTGCCTTCAGGGGAGCAGTGTGCTGGGTGCTGGCTGTGTGCCAGGAGCCGATGGGAATTATTCACCATCCTCAAATAACAGTGCACGGTAGACAGGCACCGTGGTGATCATTTTGTACACACAGGAGGTTGGACCCCATTTATCAGAAGGATAACAGTGGTACAAATTTGGTGGTTCCAAAGTTCTCACTCAGTCCACTAAATGCAAAATGGGGCTCTTTTCTTCCTTCCTTTCTTTCTTCCTTCCTTTCTCCTTTCTTCCTTTCTTCTTTCCTTCCTTTCTTCTTTCTTTCATCCTTCCTTCCTTCTTTCTTTTCTTTGTTTCATCCTTCTTTCCTTCCTTCTTTTTTCTTACTTCCTTCCTTTCTTCCTTCTTTCTTTTTTTCTTTCTTCCTTCCTTCCTTTCTTCCTTCTTTCTTTCATCCTTCCTTCTTTCTTTCTTTCTTCCTTCCCTCCTTCTTCCTTCCTTCCTTCCTTCCTTCCTTCCTTTCTTCCTTCCTTCTTTCCTTTCAGCAAGGTCTTACTATGTTGCCAGGCCAGCCATGAACTCTCAACTTAGTCCTCCTGCTTCAGCCTCCCAG
Source organism: Ondatra zibethicus (assembly GCA_004026605.1). NCBI lineage: Eukaryota > Metazoa > Chordata > Mammalia > Rodentia > Cricetidae > Ondatra > Ondatra zibethicus. Next base: position 23,612 of record PVIU01020258.1, read on the forward strand.
ATGCTGAGATTGTAGTCATGTACCTGTCCCCACCTCAGACTCCCTTTATAAATCACAATACTGGGCAATTTTCAGACCTTAAAAGAGGTGGTGAAATCAGCAGAACTAGACAGAAATCTAAAAAGAAACTCAGGACATCATAGTGTGTTTCTCAATGAATAGAGAAACTGTCTTAGTTAGGGTCCATTGCTGTGAAGAGACACCATGACCACAGCAATTCTTACAAAGGAAAATATTTCATTGGGGCTGGCTCATAGTTCAGAGGTTCAGTCCATTGTCATCATAGTAGGACAAGGCAGCGTGCAGGCAGACATGGTGCTGGAGCCCTACATCGAACAGGCAACAGGAAGTAGTCTGAGTGTCACACTGAGAAAAGCTTGAGCAGGAGATTTCAAAGCCCACCCCAACAGTGACACACTTCCTCCAACAAGACCACACCCACCCCAACAGTGACACACTTCCTCCAACAAGGCCACACCCACCCCAACAGTGACACACTTCCTCCAACAAGGCCACACCCATCCCAACAGTGACACACTTCCTCCAACAAGGCCACACCCATCCCAACAGTGATACACTTCCTCCAACAAGGCCACACCCATCCCAACAGTGACACACTGCCTCCAACAAGGCCACACCTACCCCAACAGTGACACACTTCCTCCAACAAGGCCATACCTACTCCAACAAAGCCACACCACCCAATCGGGCAACTAACTTTGGGGGCCATTTTCTTTCAAACCACCACAGAAAGCTTAAATGTGTTTTGTTTTGGTTTTGGTTTTTGGAGACAGGGTTTCCCTGTATAACAGCCCTAGCTGTCCTGGAACTCATACTGTAGACCAGGCTAGCCTGGAACCCATTCAAATCTGTCTGCCTCTGCCTCCCAAGTCCTGGGATCAAAGGCATGCACCACCACATCTGGATAAATTTTTATCATATAACCTAACGTTATTGAGGAAGGACATTAACTTAGATGACTAATTATTTTTCTATTCAAAAGTTAAAAAGTATACCTATGTGTGTATGCATGTGTGCACACATAATATTTATGTGATTGATTTTAAAGCCTTTTGCAGTCACATGTAAAGGCAGAATTTATTATATCAAAAGACTGGTAGATTTTTCTGCACAAACATTTAAAAATCTGTTCATTGTTTTTAAAGTAAATCATACAATAGATTCTAGGAGTTACCTACTTATAACAGCAAAATAGAATTAGGGAAACCATCAAATTATGTAGCACGAATTCTAGTTGGTCTTAATAAAAACCCAGAGTCAGATAGTAGAGTATGAAACCTGAGGGATCAGAGAAGCAGAGCAGCCCGCCACTAGAGAGACCTTTTACCTTTACCAAGGTAGATTCTGCAGCTATGAAAGCATGCTCGCTCGTCATTGCCTTGACTCACACACTGATTGTGCATTACCATGCAAGGCGCTTCACAGAGTTAGAGGGTTTCTATGTGGTGCGCTCCAGATCCAACTAACTTTAAAGAAAATGACTTCAAGTGGCTCAGATGGAGGTGCAATTAGCATTAAGAGCGTCTAAGAGCGTCCGATTTGACTGGCAGGGTAAGTACCGGTGTACTGAGCTTTCGCAGGGGAGGTCACTGCCCTGTCTATTAGCACCGGCATGAAACACGTCCTTAGGGCTTATAAAGCTAGTAGTAACACAAATTTACATTACTGAATATTAATTTAACATCATGGATTATAAATTACATTTAGAATCTATTGTTCAAAAATAAAACTGACAATATTCTGAGAAATACTTCTTAAAAAGACAGACAAGAATTACTGTAAGATTTATTGCCTTCATCCTTTTGCCTAAAATGTTAAATATCACCAGAAGGGGCAAGGATAAGAAAAAGAACATCTCCATGTCATACGCTAAAATCAGTAGGTCCTGTGAGGGACAATTCTAGAAGCCCCTCAGTGTTCTCCCAACCAGTCCTGGCTTCTTGAGATCTGCCAATCACCTGGACATGCCCTTCTGGATCACCGTTCTTATATTTGACTTCGTGGTGTCTGAGAGGAGACTTGGTGGTAGACCAAGTCTTTCCCTCAAAACATTCATTCTTCCTGTTACTCAGCACTCTGCCAGGAAATTCAGGGGTGGGAAAGAATTTCCCAAATGTTACGACAGGCTCTCTCTCTCTCTCTCTCTCTCTCTCTCTCTCTCTCTCTCTCGTGTGTGTCTCTGTCTCTCTGTCTCTGTGTGTCTCTTTCTCTGTCTCTCTGTGTGTCTGTCTCTCTCTGTGTGTATGTGTGTCTGTCTCTGTCTCTCTGTCTATCTGTCTCTCTCTGTCTATGTGTGTCTCTTTCTCTCTGTGTGTGTCTATCTGCCTCTGTCTCTCTCTCTCTGTCTCTGTCTGTCTCCCTCTCTCTCTCTCTCTCTATCTCTCTCTCGTGTGTGTGTCTCTGTCTCTCTGTCTCTGTGTGTCTCTTTCTCTGTCTCTCTGTGTGTCTGTCTCTCTCTGTGTGTATGTGTGTCTGTCTCTGTCTCTCTGTCTATCTGTCTCTCTCTGTCTATGTGTGTCTCTTTCTCTCTGTGTGTGTCTATCTGCCTCTGTCTCTCTCTCTCTGTCTCTGTCTGTCTCTCTCTCTCTCTCTCTCTCTCTCTCTCTCTCTATTGAACACAAGACCTCATGTTCACTGTATCTCCAGCCCAAAGTGTTGTTAGTTCTTAAAAGAAAAACAGTCCCTGCCCAAAATTTCGGATGACTATTAAATAGTTCTCTTATCCGAATGCTTTATGAAATAAAAAAGCACCCTGAGACTGTCTGTGTATGAAGAATTCGATGTTAAGCTAACAGTTAATAAACCTATGTTGTTTTGCAAAAGGTGATTTAAAGCTCTGGTCCATCTTAATGTCACCCAGACTCCCAGTGTAATTTCCCTTGTCACTTTCAATGGTGTCATGGTTGAGAGGATTAACTACAAAATCACCTATTGAGACAGGGATCTGTGACAATGAACGGACATTTCATGATACCACGTTATATGCAGCTTCTCAACCCCTTGGATTAGCCAAACAGGCAGAAGCTAATCTACCTCTGACTTGAATTTTACCAACAGGCAAAAACAAATTAGAATGTCCATTCTGGTTTTCAAAACCATATATAGTGGTGCCCCAAATTCTAGAGAGCATTGTCATATGACAAACTGTTCCAGAACAGGCATCAGCATACAAAATACTGATAATAGTATCTCTTATCAGACTAATAGTTGTAAGGCTGTCTTTAATGATTGGTTGGCGCTAATACAAAATTACAGCTGTTTCACGGACTCTGGCAACATAATCAACAACAACATTTACAGTGTGTCACACCTAGCCCGTTATGTGCCACAAAGAAGGAGAGAGACAGCACTTATGGTTCCAAAGATTTTAATAACGCACCACATAAGCAGTCACTGATCTATCAGGGCTGCAGGACAAGGACTCGGGAGCCTTGTTTCTCCCGACAGTCCCGAGCAGGGAAAGAAGCAGGGTTATCGGCACAAAAATCACAAACATGTGTTGCCAAGTAACAGTGACAGTTTTCACCAATCAGGATCTAGAGATCAGGGGTTTCCTTGAAGGTTTCATCGTTACCAGCTGACATACAATGCAAGCTTTTCAAGCCAACCAATCAGATTCATTTATTCCTCCTGTGGTTAGGAAGAGCCCTGATGTTCCTAGAGAACCTTAAGGTGCATGATGACAATTTCTGCGGTTTAGGGAGGAGGTGGGTCAGCCATGGGAAGGTTCTCAGCTCCCCCAGGGCTTGGAAACCTGATCTTTATTCCACCCTACAAGTCAAATGGAGTCTGAAGTCAAAATGGCAGCACTCAGGCCAAGGTGCTTTGCCTGCTCCCTTCAGTAGAAATGTTTTCTTCCAAGGGTGCTCAACGCTGTGTTGAATGAACAGCATCAAATCATTTCAGCATATACAATTTCTACCACCTAGAAGATGGAATGTATACCATTACTAAATAATTGTGTGAAAGGCACGTGGTTATTGACAAATACTGTAAGAAATGAGAGCACACGTTCTTCTCTGTTCTCGCTCCACAGAGGTCTGCAATCAAAATACGTAGACAGAACCTCAAATGGTTTTCAACGGAAAATCACCCTCTGTATCTTTTCCTTACAATCACCCCAAGTTCAGGGCCCATTTATTGATTATCTATACACGATGGAAATATGCACGCTGTGTGTGTCGTCTACTGTGGCTGGGTCTGGCTTGCAGTCACAGCTTTGCTTCCCTTACATCTTGACTCCGCTTGCTCCCACGCTGTGATGTAAGATGAGGATTCCAGACCTATCTCCAATAGAGCATGAGAGAAGCCCTAGGAACAGGTCCACATGCTCCTGGTCACACCGGGCGATCTGGGATAGACAGATGTCACTCACCCCAAATCTAACAGGCCAATCGGGATGAAAGTCGGGTAGTTTTCTTGGGCAACGCTTCTTTGCCACTGCCCTTAAACCGAAGAGGACACAGGATCTTGAACTAGTATAAGCAAATCGTTCCCCTATCCAACCTGAAACCAGTGTCATCACAGTTAGAGACATGGACACGCAGAGAGAAAAATAGACCCCCGTGTCCTATCAGAACCTCTTCCTAGTCATACAAAATGCCTTCCTCTGGAGCCCCCTTTGATGGGACACAACCTTCCCATTTCTCAGTGAAGAGTCTTGACTAACCTGACCTCAGAGGGAAGAAACTAACACAACAGCCTACGGCTTCCTTTTATCTCTGTGCCTCTTTTTGCTTGGTATCCTTGTCTCTTCAACAGCCATAGAGCCAAGTTCGGATAGACACAAGGAAAATATTTATTATCGCCAGCTACACAGAGAAGCAGTGTTTTGACGTGGTTTTCCAAGTGACCGTCTTTGGCTGGGGTGATCAAATCGTCTCTATCTCTGGGAGGACCCACTTGACTCTCCTAACAATTCAAAAGGACCTTGAAATTAACAGATGCCATCTAAATCATTAAGCACACCGTGCGGCCCATCTATCTTTAGGTTGCAGTTAATTCAGTTAGCACACAATTAATTATTACTTAGAAAAATCCTAGATGTTTGCTGTATCGGATTGTCCTGGCAGCTTGTATGAACTTCTAAACTGGCAAAGGACACAGTGAGCTTTTGTTAGGAAATCTTTGACCTTGTTCTTTTTCCACTGTTTTAAATTGCTGGCTCATGTTTTACTTCCAAAGCAAGCCTTTTCATCAATCCTCTAACATAAGGCAAGGCATTTTAATATCTCATATGTAAACTTTCATTTAGAACATCCTAAATTGTTAAATATTCTACTTTGAAAACAATATCACCAGGCTAAAGACTAGATCTAAATTAAGTGCTAGATTAAGACTATATGCCGGGCATAGTGGTACAGGTCTTTAATGCCAGCACTTGGGAGGCTGAGGCAGGTGGATCTCTCTGAGTTTGAGGCCAGCCTGGTCTACAGGCTAGTTCCAGGACAGCCAGGGCTACACAGTGAAACTCTGTCCTGAAAAAAAAAAAAAACAAAATAAAATGTAAAACACTTCTGCAGAAGTCTTAATTTACAAGCTTTTTTCCCTAGTATGTTCCCCCCACCCCTGATTTATTTAACCTTGTCAGAAACAACGCTTGTGGTGGGAAGAAAAGGATGAAAGAAAACTGATATATTTTAAGATCTTCTGTTTCAAGCGTGGAGTCTGGGGTAGACTGGAAACACCCAAAATTCGCTGCCCTGTCTACTTCACCCCTTAAAGCTAAGCTGACCTGCGGCTTCTTGGTAAGAAGGGCAGCTTAAGGAGGCCCTGGGAGTTCTCAGCACAGCTATCAGGAGCTCAGCAGCTTTTACTCTGCCTACGTGCACGCTTCAACCCCAGAACAGCAGCTCTGAATGGCTGTCCTGTGTCTTAGACATGAACTGGGCTTGCGCTGAGTTCCCTTTGTTTACAAGACATATGCCCTTTGCCGTAATCGTAGTATCTCCAGTCAACGGCTTCCGTTTGCATCTTGACACCGTGATCTGCTCTACGCCAGATTTTATGTCAACTGAAAATTGAAAATATCCCAAATTATAATACGCCCTCACAGAAACAGAAGCTCACTGAAGAGCCAGCCCATAGGATCATTTCTTGTCCTGGGATGTGTACTGAAAAGCATTTATGAAGCAGGACTCAGAGGGACTGCTGATTTTTCTCCTCTTTTAACATTCATGTAGGCTGTTTGCAGGGAATCCCTAGCCTTTCCGCTTACTGAAGTGACCATTTGTTTTGTAGCTCAGTCTCCAGGGCAGCAGCTACAGCAGGTTATTCAAAGTGCCTATTCCTATCAGAGAACAAACCTGGGTAAGATTTAACCTTGGAGAAAGGAAAGAAGTCATCGAGAGAAATGGCTGGCACACCTTGCAGGGGCTTAGGGGGTGGGGACTCGGGCGTGTGGCAGCCTAGCGTTTCAGAACGAACTCACGAAGGGACAGGACGCTGGCCTCAATCTAAGACTGCTGATTTGGGTAACAACTCTTTGATCTTTAACTATAAAATTCTATGAAACTTACTCTCAGGCTAGTCTTAAAAAAGAGAAAATGTTCAATTCTCAACAGTTTTAAGTATGAGGATTATAAATTGTGATCCAAGTTGGAACACCTTCTGCAAGTCTCATCAAAAGGCATTTCAAGAACCAGTTTAAAAACAGCAAAGTGAAAATAGTGGAGGATAACATACTTAATAAAGAATAACTCACAGCTACTATGGCCAATGGGAAAGCAATGGCCCCTGCTCGGAGAAGCTTGGTGAGAAAGCAATGAAGTATTCTTTGATGTGGTTTCCAGGCAGAAAGGAGATCGCTGCAATTCTCAAATTTTCATGAAAAGAAGTCCAGATTTGAATTCTAATAAAATTCCAAATGATTCCCCCTTTACAAAATAAAGCAGAGTGGGCTGCATGGCTGCTAACCGAAACTCATTTTTATATAATTTGTAACTGCGTACAAACAATAAGTGACAACTGTTTAAAAAAATAATAGATGCGATCCCCTTCCTGCACGTGTAGCTGCTGACAGGCTGTTTTACAAGGTGACGTCTACAAAACCATCGCTGCAATCGTGGTCTCGTAAAGGGGGCTCACAAAACATCATTGGAGTAGCTGCAAATTAAGCAACATGAGTCTAAGGCTCTGTGATGCTGGGGGGATTTAGCGATGTCACTCTGACCGCTGGTACCAGGGGTGGGATTCTAAGGCGTCCATGAACTCAGAGAAGCCATAAATAAAATGTGCACATGCGCTTTCACTCAGATCAATATAGTAAGACGCCTAGCTAAACCAGTAAATCAGAATTGTCTGGTTTGTTATGAAAGTCTAGTTCAAAGTTACTTAGAAGGTAAAGTTTAATGGGTGGGAGAAAGTTGCCCTCCAAGTGGCTGGACTTCTACTTTCGGTCAAAAAGAGGCAGCCAGGTTTAAACAGATGCCCTTACTGAGTAACATGCAGAAGCGGCCTTCACTGTGATGCACGCGAACAACCGGCTGGGCAGCAGAAGTGAACCAGGGTGTTTGTCCTTCCGTGGATCAACGGCACCAGTGTTGAGAATGTAGCCACTGAGTTGGCATTCAGCTGGCCAAATCAGGATTTAGGTAGGGCAAGACTCGCCCTCTTATAGAAGAGAAAGACTAGATATTTGCCCCAGTGGGAGGTGACTTAGGGCAAGAAAAAACACATCAAGCGGGCATGCTATGTTAGGCAATGAGAAGAGTTAGAGAGTGGTCTGAGTTATTAAGTTCTTAGCATAAGAAAGACGTGTCGAGAAATTTGGGGAAATGGGTCAGTGTATGAAGTAAGTGCCTAAGCGCAAGGCCAGTCTCCAGCACAGATCTTTAAAAAGCCAGCCACGGCCGTGCTCAGTGATGATTACAGACTAAGAACACGGACCAGCAGATCCCAGCCACGGCCGTGCTCAGTGATGATTACAGACTAAGAACACAGACCAGCAGATCCCAGCCACGGCCGTGCTCAGTGATGATTACAGACTAAGAACACGGACCAGCAGATCCCAGCCACGGCCGTGCTCAGTGATGATTACAGACTAAGAACACGGACCAGCAGATCCCAGCCATGGCCATGCTTGGCAGTGATTACAGACTAAGAACACGGACCAGCACATCCCAGGCTTGCTGGCCAGCCAGTCTATTCAAGCCAGTGAGCTTCAGGGTCAGTGAGATCCTGTCCCAAAAGTAAGGTGGAAAGTGAGTAAAGAAGACATCTGGGCCGGCGTCAGCGTGTGCGCACGCGCACACACACACACACACACACACACACACACACACACACACACCACACATACAAATATACATATACAACCACGCGAAAGGAATATATGGCAAGAAATGAATTAAAACCTGGCCAACTAGGTTATTGAGAACATTAGAAGTGAAGCAGAGTCCAGGGCCAGGGCCACAATCACTGAGCTGACAGACAAGGAGAATGGCAATCATGTGGAAGTTTGGTAAAAACAAAACAAAAATCTGTTACCAGAATTAGCCATAGGCAGAGTAAGACCAAAGGTTGGTGTGTTATGAACAACCAAACTAAGCTGCAAAGAGCAAGATGAATGCCGAAGTCTACAGCTCTCCTGAGGTGAGTAAATGGTTTTGGGTTCTGGAAGGAAAAAACAAACAATATTCAGTGCTGGGAAAGGAGGGCAAATGAAGAGTGGGGTTTAGAAGGCAGAGAAAGAGGAGCGTCTCAGATGAGAGGAGAGTGGCCCTAAGCAGAGGGCGGGGAATACAGACACGAGGAACAGTTGCGCTGCCCTGGTCCACTGCTGTTGTCAAGAGGCCTTCTTTCTTTTCCTCAGAGCAAATGAGGAAGTCGGTCCACTGGCTAAACATCCAGGTCCACTCTCTCCCAGAACCTTAGCTGAAGATGGCTCCTGCTGACATGGGGATATTATCCTGATAGTCAACCAATCTGGGTATCCAGAGGTATATTCACAACATCGCGAGGCAGGCTCCAGAAACCCTGTCTTCCACTTCAACACAAGCAAGCTTCAGAATATTTAGCATGAGTTCTAAACCCAAAAGGCCAAAGAAGAGAGGGGGGTATGGCATTTTAGTGCTCAGATGAGAAACGCAGCAGCGTCCAGTTGGGCCCCTCCACAATAGCTCAAGGAGTTAATGCAAGTGGTATCAGCTCTCACAATGCCTAATAAAGGACAACTGAGAAGCTTTGCCTTGCTCCCATGGAGACCCACAAGTGGACAGTGAGCGGAGACAGTGAGGTTTTACAGCACTCGGTCCCAAGAGGGTTTCTTCCTCAACCACCCCTCAGGCTTCAGGGAACTATGACAAAGGAGAGGGCAGGAAAAGTGGCTGAGCCAGAGGAACTGGATGGTGGCAGGGAGACAGTGTCAGACACAATAGGACTGATGCACATAGGAACTCACAGAGACGGGGGGGGGGGGGGCCCACACACAGAGCCTATGCAAATGCAAGCCAGATGTGGTCGCTGCACTGAGGGAGGAACATGGACATGAACCAGGAAGTGGTCTGCAATTGACGCTTGCTTGCACAGGAAAAATTAGTTTTCTCCAAAAGGATCTCGCTAGCTATATAAAACACCCTTAAGGGCGGGACCCATGCCCAGCAGAAGACGGCCAACACAAAATGAACTCCGTTGTATTTTCGTAAATTTTTGTCTCATATTGCTTTGTTTGGACATTTTTTGTCTTACTGGTCTTTTTCTTGTATGTTATGGCTTCTGACGTTGTGGGTTTTGTTGGGTGGGTGTTTCTTATGTTTTCTCTTTCTATTTGTTTCTGTTTGTCTGCTTGCTTCCCTGTTTGTTCCCTTTCTAAAGAGAAAGGGTGCAGACTTGGGTGGGTGTGGAGGTGGGAAGGACTTGGGAGGCATTTGGGGAGGACAACCTATGATCAGAGTGTACTGTATGGAAACAAAGTTAGAAAGAAAGAGAGAGAGAGAAGAAGGAAAGAAGGAAGGAAGGAAGGAAGGAAGGAAGGAAGGAAGGAAGGAAGGAAGGAAGGCAGACAGACAGGAGAAAGAAAGAAAGAGAGAGAGAGAGAGAGAGAGAGAGAGAGAGAGAGAGAGAAAGAAAGAAAGAAAGAAAGAAAGAAAGAAAGAAAGAAAGAAAGAAAGAAAGCTTTCCTAACAAAAACTAGAAATCCTGGAGACTTCTAGCCAGTCAACAATCTAAAGCAATTCAAGATTAGAAATGATCCGTTTCCTCCCTTTAGGGAATGCAGAAGAGAGGCTTAGGCTGGGAGTTAGCTTGAGACCAGCTTGTTTTGAGTAGCTTTATACTCCACTTGGGAGAAAGGGCAGAGTCCATGTCTACCCAGCACGCTGCTGTCACCCTTGCTGTGGGACCCATCCCACCTCATTTCTGTTCAGAGTTTTCCTCTTCAGCGAAGATATTTGGTACATCTCCTTTTTGCCAGGAGCTCTCCTTGGGATTGCGGATGCTGCGCTGAGCTGACAGAGGACCTGTCCTCCCGGGGTCTCTGAGCTTCACAGTGTGCATGAGAATTGCCAAACGGGGGGGTGTTAAAATTCAGATTCTAGGCTGAGCAGGTCCCCAGCACTTCTGCATGCTGTGCGTGGTCTTGTACAGCACTTCCTGAGAAACTGGTCCAGACAGAGCTCCCTGCAAATAGACTATGAAGCTGTGTGGCAACTGAACCCCTACCTAGCAGCAAGCAGACAGTAGGTACATCAACATATATTAACTGAGCCCCTACCTAGCAGCAAGCACACAGTAGGTACATCAACATATATTAACTGAACCCCTACCTAGCA
>PVIU01020259.1:0-34402 GCA_004026605.1 Ondatra zibethicus
CTGTTTGCTTCAGGCACCTTTACTTAGAGGCAGAAAATTTTCTTATCTGACTGATCTCAGTAGCTGTAAGTGTATTTCCTGAAGTTGCTATCTATAATTTCACAGGTCCTTTTTCCTGTCCAGGGGTGGCTAGCTCATCACATCTGTCTCTATTAAGGACAGGAGTTAACCTTGCCATACTTTCTGGATTTACTGGTGAGGGCCTCAGAATGTCTGTCCCTTATATTTCCAGATTTGCAAATGAGACAGAGCTAAGGCTTATCTCACAACTCATGCAAATTAGATGCCAGGGAGGCTATTGAAAGGAAAGATGCTATCATCGGTCTTACAAGGGCATCTCTCAGATTGACAGCCCGAGTCTAACCTCCTCTTTCCCTTCACTTGAATTAATATCTCCGCTCAGTCTCTGCTTTGTAGAAATGACAGTCCAGTCAAACTTGGGAAAGCCACTAAGACAGATTCTGTCACCTGTCTTTGTTCTCCAAGATTAGAAAGGTCTTTCCCTAAAGGGTACCTGGTGTTAAAGAATATGGAAGACTTTTGATGTGACTGCTGAAAGGGTGGAGGAGAAGGAAGGAAGGACCACACTCTGATTTTCAGATGCCTCCATGTTTATGAACTCCTCTCAGTGGCATCCTGGCTGGGACATGCCGTCATTCCTGCAGCCCAATAAAATCTACCAAAGACTCACTCAGCAATATTCTATCAAATATGTTATGACAGCCAGGCTTAAAATAAATTCAATCCACCGCACAAAAATAGGAGCACCTGGACAATAAGAAGCATCATTTGTTTCGTTTATTCAGACAAATCCATCATCAGGATCAAAGTCTTCAATCAAGAGGCACACATATGTTTATGATAGAAATACAATTAGGAAACATGCCTAGGACTCTAATCATGGATTCTACAAGTAGTAATTTGTGTTTCAGAGACCATGCCAGGTGCTCTGGATGCAGTGGTAAATCAGACAGATAAAATTACTAGGCTTGAGAATCTGTAATCACATTGGGAAGACAGAGAGAAAACACTAGGAAAGCAAATATAAACTACCTGATTGAAACCAAACAGATTAAGGTGATGGCAGTGGACAGGGTTTAACTGTGCATGTGGATGTTCCTGGCAGCCTCTCTGAGGAGTGACTACATGAGATAGCATGCAGTGAGAATAAGATAGATAGATAGATACAAAATAAACTTGGACCCAAGATATCAAGACCTACAGATGAACTTGAGACAGTCTAAAAATTGTGAGAACAGTGTGGCTAGAGACTAGTGATGATGTTGTCTTAGTTAGGGTTTCTATTGGTGAAGAGACACCATGACCAAGGAAGCTCTTAGACCTGTGGTGGCTTGCTTACACTTCAGAGGTTTAGTCCATTATCCTCACGGCCAGAAAAAAAAGGCCGCATGCAGGCCGACATAGTGCTGGAGAAGGGGTTGAGAGTTCTTACATCTTGACTCACAGGCAAAAGGAAGTTGCCTGTTTCACTGGGCATGGCTTAGCATTTATGAGACCTCAAAGCCTGCCTCCACAGGTCATTCACTTCCTCCAACAAGACTACACCTTCTCTAACAAGGCCACACCTCTTAATAGGGCCACTCCATTTGGAGGCCATCTTCTTTCTAACCACCACAGTGTTAGACAGGCAAGAGCAGCGGAACCACTAAGGGTGCTCAGGGAGAAAACCATGCAGGGCTTTCAGGTGGAAGTCACATCATCTGTATAACGGATAACATTAGACTGATTAATTTTTATCACACCAGATACTGCTAGAGCCAAAGTGAGCCAAAGGTACTTGGAAGCTGGTAACATTGGGGACCGAGGTGAAGACTGATGGCAAAACAACTAAGGTGTTTAGCAGAAGCTTAAGCAGATTGTCAGTTTTTTATTCTAAAATTAATGGGGAAAGCAGTAGAAAGGTGGGTGGATGAATACTAAATCACATAGGAGAAAGAGATTCTGGCATTCTCTCACAGCAGGGTGGATAGCAATTGCTATAATATAACATGTATGTGTGTAAATGTTGACACCAGAAAGGATCAATTTTTGAGAAGACGGCTTTATATACCCTGATTTGAACATTAGACATGTATCACAATATTTATATTATATCCCAGGAATGTGGATAATGCATCAGTCAAAAAGTGTGTGTGTGTGTGTGTGTGTGTGTGTGTGTGTAGAATGCCAAAAGAAACAAATATGAGTTTCTTTCCTACTTAGAAGATAATTCTGGAGAACATAGATGCGTGGGACTAAAGAGAAAGGAAGGAAAAAGTAGAGGCCACTTAATGTTATTGGCAGCACAAAGAAGGGCAGAAGTATCTTCTAGAATTCAGCATCCCTTCAGTAATTCATGATTACACCCACTTCTTCAAGAAAGGAGATTAAAGGTTACAAGGCAAGTGTTCACAGGCAAATCACATGGATAAAAAGAATTGACAATGAAACTCTCTTTATAGAAGATGAAAGAAAAATCTCCAAAGAAGTCTGCCACTAGGGACAGGGCAAAACATGGTTAAATTTTAACCTTATTGGGACCCACCTTCAACTTGATTAACCGGTTAATCAAAGCTTCTTTTTAATTTGAGTTTGTTATCGGATGAACACAAAGCCCCTGAAGACACTGTCTGATTTATTGAGCAGAGTTGCCCCAGCCTCTCCCCTCCCTGCAGGATCCTTTGTTTCAGGCCATCCTTTTTCAATCAAAGCTGGGCAAAGCAGAAGGCTTGTATCATCTTATTGCAGCTGAAAAGCCACAGGTGTTAGTGATGGTCATACAAGGAAGCAGGCTCAAGACAGATTCCAAGCATATATACAAGAGATGAGTCCAGTGACAATTGGCTAGTGGGTGAAATAAAGAAAAAGAAAGGCAGGAATCAAGGCTCATTCCTCAACTTCAGGTTCGAGCAATAACATGGATCTTTGTGAAAGCCGAGGGCCTCCGGAGCAGAAGATAGACCTTGGGCTCTAAGAAATCAGTTATTAGTGTGACTAGCTTAATGAAGATTCCAAGCTGCTTGAGAACAGAAATTACATGATGTGCCCACGTATGCCAAGTAACTACAATAGTGACTATAACCCTGTATAGGCTGCTACAGAGTAAGGTGTGAATAAAATTTTTCTCTGTGGGAATCAGTTGAATAAATCAAAGGGATCTGAACAGACTGCTCCATGTGGCTGAAAACCAGTTTTTTCAAAGATATAATAATTGTTATTATAGCAGCCCCTAGCATTTGAGCGATTTGTCTTTACCAGCCTTGCATTCTTTGCATCTATTGTTTGTATTACTCAAATCCATATTTGGTAGATCCTGTTAGACTCATCTTTTCCGGAAAGCCAACTAAAGGTGTCAGACAGATTGCCCCAAGTCACAGGCAGTGAATGGCAGAGCCAAAATTAGAACTTAAGCCTAGACACAAAACCACTGGCCTCACCACATACATACAAATGGTGAGTGATGTTCCTGGAATTCTTAAAACTCACTAGTGGGTGAAAACCTTCTGGGAGAGCTGGGGAGATGGCTCAGTTGGTGAAATGCTTGCAAGAACTGAGTGTGGGTCCTAGAGGAAAAAAAATAAACAAAACAACTAGGCATGGTGATATATGCTTGTAACCCCAGACTTGGAAGACAGAGACAAAAGAGGATCCCTGAGCTCACTGGTTGACCAACCTAATCTACTTGGAGTGTTCCAGCCTAGTAAAAGGCAGTGTTTAAAAGACAACTAAAAAGGTGTATTATCACCTGAGTCATGACGCTGCATGTTTATCTCTGGCCTATAGACACACACATGCATGCACACACATGCATACACACACTCATGGATATACACTCACATGGTCACATGCCCACACATACATGTGTACCTGTGCACACATGAACACACATGAACAGATACCCAGACACACATGTGTACATACACATATACAAACATGCATAAAAACTCCACAAATTTCAACACCAGCAGAATGTGGGAAAGGATGCATGCCTTCATCTAAAGTTCAAACCCTGTTTTGGCTCTGCTGCTATAGTAGAGCCAGGCATGTTACTTGGGGAAGGTCAGTTTTTGTCTATATAGGCCTCCAACAGATGGGATAAGATCCAGCCATAGTGTGGAGGGCTTCACTCAAAGCATACTGACTCAAATGTAACTCTCTCACACACACTTGCAGAATATTTAACCAGGCGTCTGAGCACTGTGGCCCTGCAAATCAATATATAAAATTAACTGTCATATTTACTTATGCAAAAAAAGGCAACATTGTAGCCTCAAAATATTTCATCTCTTTTCCTCATTTCCTCCCTAGGAACACCCTCTCTTTGGCACATAACACAGAGACTAATGGTTAATGGGGGGTGGAGGAGGGGGTTCAGGATCAGACCTGGCCATTGGATGTCAGCTCTGATTCTTACCATTGGAAACATCAGGCAGGTCACTGCTCAAAGGTTTCTCACCTTTCAAACAGGATTTATAGTACCTCCATTTTTGAGAGTCGCAATGAAGCCATGGAAGTGGAACTCTAATGGGGCACGTGGCAAGTCTCCATGACCTTCATCAACTTTAGGAGGCGTCATTAGGCTTGCCCAGGCGAGGGCTTAGGCAACATTTTTCACTTCATGCAAGAAAAGGGAAAAGCACCAAAAACAATCCGAGCTCTACAGTTCCCAAAGATAGCCTTGCTCTATGACATTTCTCTACCTACTCAGAACCACTGTCATGATGCTTTCTTTTCATTTAATAGGATAAACATACTTAACATTTATTTCCATTTTCTGAATCTATGTGCTTCTCAGAAGTTCATGATGTGAATAAATGACAGACCGGGAGGCACATGGGTGCACAACAGGAATCCAGGAACACATACACACACACCTCCTCCTCCTTACTTGTGACTCAGAATTGATGCAGCTTATTTTATCCTAGGATATCTCAGAGCACTTGGGGATTTATACACATTTGAAATCTCTGGGAGGAAAGGTAATATTTAATCTTTCTAATGTAATAGATCACAGAACCCTTTCTGATACAGCATTCCCATAATGAATACTCCACAGAATACTCACTGGCAAACAACGCTCTAATTGTTTCAAGTATGGCAACTTTGTCTTTTGGGTTAAACCATGAAGTGTCCAAGAGTAGAAAAATAATTGCCTCTTTTGTATTCCCCATGGCACCAGCATAACGCAGGAAAGAGAGCAGCTCAGTTAATGTGTGCTAATCAATAAAATTATTTATTAGTGTATGTTTTCTATTTTAGAAGTGCCATATATATCCAATATATTGTCTTAGACACTAGGAAAACCACATTTAATTAAAATAAGTCTCTACCCTCAAGAACTTATCAAGAGGGCACAGACGATAGAAGCCAGGAAACACATGGTATTACCTACAGCAGCCCTACCTTGAAAACTCCCCTGGCAAAACCACAGTATGACATCTGTATGTCCCACTTGGCTCATTTCCTCAGCGAGGCACATCCTGATAGTTCTAGATAGATGATCACATGACATCATATAGTTGTCATTTCCTCATCCTAGGTAGCCTCTTTTAGAGTGACAGTATCCCTGTAGTATGAAGAGTTACTAATTGATGTTTTGACTATTTAAAACAAGATTAAGTAAAAGCCTTTGGAAATTTGAGAGTGATAATATTATCGTAAATATAACTTGTTTGTAACTCTCATAATATCTGAAGAAGCGATTAAGTCAATATCCTTGGAGATATTGCAGGGTTATTGTTTTTAAAATTATTCCTTAATATGAGATTATGTAAAGAAGATACTTGTGTTAAAACATGCTGTGTAATGTAAGAAAAGCACTGTGATTCTAGCTTTTAACACTGGCAATTAATGAAACTGTTCTTTGGGGAGAACTCGATGTATAATTTAAGACAGGCTTAAAAACTCTGAATGGATCCTTTAGGGGATCTTCTAGAACCAACCGCAAAGTAAAGCCACACACTTGGTGACATAGCTTGATACAAGTGTGTGGACCTGGAGGAGTGTCACTGTCTTCTTCCATTCCTCCTCTAAGTCCAACTGGTTATTAATCCTCACATAGCCAGGCCTCCTTGCCACACGTGCAATAGATGACAGAAGTCGATCGGATGCCTGTCTAGAGCCATCTGGATGCAGTCTTCAATTCCCAACAGAGATGGAAATGAAGAAAGTCACTCTGTACCAGGTTCAAAAAGATAGTAGCCGATGTGCCACATGTTATACCACCATAGCAATCACTGTTCTCTGGTGAAATGGAGGGAGAGGGGAAACACACACAATAAAAATGACAGGAACGCAAGAGGGAAATCCTTCTAAATGAAATAGCCAAACCCAACAGAAAAACAATACAGCTCAAAATTATCTGTTGTTCCCAGAGTAGGCAAGCAAAGAAAGGCCAAAGCTCCCAGCTGACTGGCCATTCCCAGGGGTTGGTGTTGAGGACTCAAGCCCAGTCTCTCAGTAAGTAAAAGCTGCAGTGTGCCTGGAAAACTCTAGGGGGCTCTTGGTGTCTCCTTGGGTGTCAGAGGGAGGGAATATTCCACGGGTCATAAAAAAAAATCCTTTATAACTTGTTTTAAGGTCTACTCTGCAGGAAGGAACTCATGTTTAATATTTTAAACCCGGCCAGGAACCCATGGCTAGAGAGAGGGGAGGGAGTCATGGGCCCTGTGGAAGAACTTACTCTTATTAATTTGATAAATAGCCATGGTCTATTTAAATACCTATCCCTAGACCCATAGATTAGTGTAGTTCTCACCCCTCATCAGAGTAGCATGCCCCCACCCCCACCCAATGCATGGTGGTTAATACTGAGACCCATAACTGATCAAAGGGCAAAGAGTAAGAGATGGTAGTATGTTCTGTGCTATATGGGACATCTAAATCACACTCGTAGCCCCACAGGTACGAAATGCAGGAAATGTCATGGAAGAGAGTACGAAGATTCTAAGAGCCAGAGTTCAGGGAGGGCTGATGCAAAATGATGTCCTCTGGTCAGAACAGGGCCACCATACTCATGAATTAATAAGCAGCTGCTGTTGCCCACACAAGATCTCTGGCTTTTTTTTTAAGGTTTGTTCATTTTGTCCTATTCTGGTTTGTCTGTTTTTATTTTATCTTATTTTTAGATGCCTGCTTGTTTTCAAATGAGAGAAGGAAAGAGTGTGGATTTGGGTTGGGAGGAAGTGGGGATGCTCTGTAAGGAATTGAAGGAAGTGAAGCTGAAATCAGAATATATTACATGGAAATACATCCAATTTCAGTTTTTTTAAAAAATCAAGACAGTCAGCACTCCTGAATGGCTAAGGGGGTGGATGCACCTCTAGCTGAGGAACTACTGGGAGTTGATCCTTGCTTCAGGATAAAAGAGTCAGTTGTCCTCAGCATTTTGGTTCATGATAAGTTGCCTGCCCATCCACCAGTGAATGGCCCTACACCCAAGCACATGTGGGCACCACTAATTGGACTTGGTAGATTATTTTTAAAAGAGGAGAAAAAGAAGAGGAGTAGAGAGGAGCAGCAAGAGGAGGAGGAAATAAAGAAAATGAAATTGGGAAGGGAATGAGGGAGGGGCCTGGGAGATGAAAAGCATTTAAATATATTGTGTAGACAGACAAAATTACCAAAGAGTAATTTTTAATTGTTTTAATTTAAGGCACCTTCTCGGTTGCTAGTGAAAGCATTCAGCACAGTGTAGCCAGCTTCGTTTTATAGTAGGTTTGTAAAGGGCACATTTCATTCAAAGGACCCAAATATGTGTTCTAGGAATTTCTTAAAGGCTTCACTCAGACCCCAAGATTGGAAACTTTAGTTTTGTACCATTAGCAAACACTACCACATGTGTTCCTGAACACCCTCAAGTTTTCCAAAATTAGATTTATAAATAAGAAAGTCATATAAAACCTGAGTTTAGGACAAACCACACACAACTTTGTAGCACTATCAATAACAATAACCGAGAGAGAGAGAGAGAGAGAGAGAGAGAGAGAGAGAGACATAATTGAGCTATCCAAACAGGCAGCTCCGCAGAGTTGGAGAACATCCCATGGAACAAAGCCCCTCTGCCACAAGTGAGTGGCAACCCTCTTTGTAAGCCAGAGACAATGCAGATGGAGGAGAGGTCAAGCTGCTCTGGGGAAAGAACAGCTGGGTGCAGGTGCCTGGGTTGCATTTCTTCACAGATTATATAAGCTTCTCCTCAGACTTCTGGGAACTGCTTTGTGCTCTCCTACTGAAGGTTGACATTCTACCACTGTTCTGAAGCTTATGTTCATGAGGAGGGGGCATACGCATGTGGGCTATGTGTTCTCATGTGTAGGCATGCACACGCCTGCTTGTATAGACCTAAGATTGACATCGGCTGTTTTTTAGATCATTCTCACACCAGTCACTGAAGCACAGTCTCCCAGTGGAGCCCAGGGCGCTTTGATCCAGCTGCTCTAGCCCGTCAGCTTGCTCCGAGAATCTCGTGCTGCTGCTTTCTGAGTGCTGGCATTTACTAGGATTCTGGGGATCTGAACTGTGATTCTAGTGCTTGTGTGGCGAGCATTTTATCCACTGAACCATCTTCCCAGTCGCGTTTCCGATCTTGAGAATGATGTTATATGAAGACAACTACCTGACTCTGTTGCCCTCATATTTCACTGGTGAGAGCACAAAGGTTCTTGTTCTCATAGATAAGCTCTAGGGGAACCAGGAATGTTAAACACGCACTGTCCTCTCTTCAACAAAGACATGTATAATCGGTTTTGCACCCAATAGGCTGGGAGTGGAAGAGGCTAATGCCTGCGTGACCTCTATGATATCCGTATGGCCAGGGCACCCCAGGTTTCCACAAGCCAAGCCAGACTAGAGATAATTAACAGCCTAGGTGACCTCTGGTCTATCTACATAACGGATCACACAAGATCTTCCCCTAGGCCCTTAAGATAACACATGTAACCTATCTAAAGAATGCATCTACATGGAAAGGGGACACATGTACTTTAAGAAGAGTTTTGATGTGATCATGTGCATGTGGGATTGTGTTACAGCAGGAAATTTTCACCAAATTGTACTAAAATATGCCTAAAATAAACTAACTGCCTGCTGTCAGACTCAAGAAGTTTGAACCAACACAGGCTCTTGAGTCACGCTGAGCTGGACTTCCTTCTTGCCTCACGTGGATCATTACTCTGGTGGCCCCAGTGTTTGCAGAGACCCCCACATTTCCTATTGATCTAAGGTATTCCTGACTGGAACAGGAAATAGAGAGTATCACCAGACCAGACACAGTCATCCTAAAATACACTGACATTTCTCGTCGTGAGCCACTGACAGAAAGGGAAAAGAAGGGCTGTGGAGAACCAGCTTCGGCTACATGGAGTCAAGTGTGGGTGAAACCCACTGGAGGTGCTGCATAGCAACATTGAAACATCTCACAAAACCTAAGTACAGGCTGGACACGTATAATTGGCTCGTCTATGCTTTCCATATTATTGAGAATGGGGGTTGAGACAGCAGACAGAAGGAGAAGGAACGAGGATGTCTTTGCATGTCATAAAAGTCAGAAAGAAAGAAATGTTAGAAGAGAGAGTTCCCTTGTAAACTCTGCTGAAAGGTCAAATAACAGGTAATCCCCGGACCTGGCAACAGGGGAAATACTGTTTTGCTTGACAAGAGCAATCAGAGTGGAAGGTCAGAGGCAGAATGAACTGAAAGGAGAAGGTCATAAAGAGTTACAGACTTGAGACCAGGGGTCGGTCGGAAAGGGCCAAAGAGCAAATAATTTAGACATCTCAAGTCTTGCTGTCGCTGTGGGAGCGCTCAGTTCAGCCTCACAGAGGGAACGCAGCCACAGACTGTAGCTGCACAAGCAAAGGAGCATGGACTTGTTCCAGTCAAATTTTATACTTGGATTTAAAATCTCATATTGTTTTATTACATCGTGACTTTTCCCCCATTTTCCCAACTAGTTCCAAAATCAATTCCAATCGAATTTTATACTTGGATTTAAAATTTCATATTGTTGTACAGCGTGACTTTTTTTTTTTTCCCATTTTTCCCATCTAGTTCCAAATGTAAAAAAAGCACTCCTCTTAAGTGGTATAAAAGCAGATGCTAGACCAGATTTGAGTAGTGGGCCAAAAGATCCAGCCCTCTCTAGTGACCCCTTTCTGTAAGATGTTTCCTCTAAATGGTGTTGAGAAAAGATGATTAAATCCACAGACTGAAAAAATGAACATGAGCGCTGCACAAAGGGATGATTTCTCTCTCGTTTTCTACTTCCGCATCTGACATGTCATCGCCTCGCACGTAGTAAGTGCTTAACATGTCATCTGCTAAACAAATGAATTAACTGTACCCCAGGCCTGCCTGGGATGTCTGTGTGCTCCTTTCTCCTCTGCCCCACAGGCACACACAATTCAAACATCCGAACGAGCTCACTTCATACCCTTCCGTACGCTGCGCATTCCTCGCTCCTTAAGGAGCAAGGTCAGGTCTCTGTCTGTTAAGCAGGCTGCCTGTTTACTGGGCCTTGCTTAGAACCTCTCTCGCTGCTGGTGTCTGCACAAACCCAGCTGGGGCTGTGTTTCCTAGTCTTGGAAACAGCTCCAGCTGAGAGAGAATGAAGAATGTTTTCACCTTGATCCTAATGGCGTTGTGTGTGTGTGTGTGTGTGTGTGTGTGTGTGTGTGTGTGTGTGTGTGTGTGTAGCACACATTTCTCTAGTAAAGTTGCCTGGATAAATGACAAAAGCTAGTTAAGAATAAGAAAATAAGTGTAGAGCGGACATGCAGCTTCCTATGCATCTAAGCATGCACATGCTGACACAGTGGTTTGGCTCCGCCTATCATACCCTTCCTTGCCTTTAGAAGCCTGCTGTCTTGTCTTCTGCAGAGGCAGTCTCTGGGCTGCTTTGCCTGATAAGCCTATCAACAGGTATAAGCCATTTCAGGCTTTTTCCGGGTTCTCTGGTGACTATGTTGACTGAGGGAAAAGATAACGCTGGGTTTGGGGGATGACAGAATTGGCCTTGATCCACCTGCTGACTCGGTAAGGGCTCAGCTACACACATATCCGGAGCTGTGTTTTCAAAGATCACTGGGGGAGACTTGGGCTAGAAAGGCATTGCAACTCAGTGTTACCTTTACCAAAGGGGCTTAAGGAGTCGATGCTCATATTGCATTTAACTGCCTCTGAACTCACATCACTGACAGGGTAAGCCACACGGAATTGAGTCACGTGGTGCAACTAAAGCTCTCTGCCCAGCCACCTTCTCAGTCTTCTCACTCCCCTGCACAGTCCTGCCCATTCTCCATAGCCCCAATTTGAGTCACACTGAATTTCTGGCCATTTTTAACAACATATTTTCCTCTGCTTCATTTGTTTGCTCATTTTTGTATTCGGCAGCACACCCTTCCCCCCCCAACTCACATCTCTTCCTTCCTGTATTCTGCCCAGGATTTCCTCAAAGGAGTTTTCCCAGGTGCTGCACTGGTCTCTGTCTCTAGGCTCTACCCTTCATTCACTGTTTGCTGCTCACCCCAATACCAGCCACACAGGATATGTGTTCTAGAGTTAGTCTTGGTTCAAATCTTTAACTTGCTTCCTGTTACAGGGAGATCCTAGCAATGTCATTTAACCTCTCTGAGATCTGCTTTCTCATCAATGAAATAGTTGAAACCTTCCAAGTTCATTTGAGCAGCAGACGCGACCATCGGTGGGAAACACATGGGCTCTACAGTCCACAAAAGACGAGTGCCAAGAATTCTTTATCTCCCTACAGTTTATAAAGTCTAAACTGGCACACTTTCCATATTTGTTCCTATTCAGACACTGTCCAAAAGAGGTCCTCCATATTTCCTCGAGAAGACAGGGATTAACAGAAGCTTCTGCATCCTGTCAATCACGGTAAGTTAAGAAGTAGAGTTCTAGAAAGAAAGGCACCCTAAGAAGTCATCTGGTATAATTATCGATCTCCAAACAAATCTATATCTGCCATCTGACAGTCACACACAGCTGCACATGGGCCAAACTTGATGGAATCATTGCTCAAATACCTGGTGCTCACCCTCCAGGCCCACACCATCACTTGAATGAAAGTTCTCCCTTCTGGTCCTCTCCTTCCAATTCACCGACTTTCCCCATAACTGTGGCAGCACCACCTCGGTATGTGTGTGGTGCTTGGGATCAAAATTAAAGCTTTCCAGTTGTCTAGCCACATCTTTTTAGACCAAACACATCTTTCTAAAACTTTATTATCATCATCATCATTATTAATTTGAGGGCAGGGATAGGGCTGAGGGATTGAGACATGGTCTTACCATTCAGCTCAGTCTGACTTCAAACTCATTATCTTCCTGCATCCTGAGTTCTGGGATTATAGGCAAACCCACAATAGCCAGCTCAAAAAGAAATTCTTGGAAATTCCTGAAAAATTTAAAAAGTCATTCCCTATCTATGGCTATCCTCTCAACTTCTCCCATGATCAGACCCTGTATACTTCTGCTCTTATCCTTCATTCTCGCCTGGATTTAAACATCTCATCTCAAGCTAATACTATCAACACAGGTGCAGTTCTTACATTTTACAAAAAAAAAAAGTAATTGCTTGGTGACAAAGATACGTCATGTGCTATTGTTCTCTTTACAACCGCCAACCTAATAAAGGAGCCCTCCCGAGCCAGTAGGCAGCACCCTTGGTCAAGGCCTAAGCCTTGGGTTCAGCTGTGGACATCAGCATTAGCGGGGCACACTGGCCTCTACCAGCTGCAACTGGAATGACAACAGAAATGGAGTGCTTAGAGTAGGATATTTTCAGTTCACCAGGAAAGAGAAAGAAGGGCAAGGGGAGCAAGGAAAGAGCTGACAGCTGATGAGCATAAAAATGCTCTCAGAAAAAAAAAAACAAAAAAAGGAGATTTGCCCAAGAAGATGATCACATTGAAAAATCGAATCTCCTCAGGCAAAGCAAACTGTATGCCAGGAAAGGTCAGCCAGCCCTCCCACACTGCAGTTATTGCAACCAACTATTTGTTTTAAAGTGTGTTCCCTAGTGCCTGTGTTTTCAGAGTCTACTCTGCCTCATGTATAAAGACTACTAAAGGGGGAAGGAGGCAGAAACATCTTTTCTTATTCTCTGTCTGGGAATATTAAATGATTCTCAGGTATTCAAATATGCTATTTGTACTACTTTTTTCCCTACATAACAGTCGATGCTGAAACACCCAAATGCTGAATGGCAGGGAAAACTGTGCGAGACCTTAACAGCTGCCAGGTGAAAATAGGTGGCATTAGAAATTTTTCCCAATTCTTGTGTTGTTATTCATCCAACATAATTTGAATCTTGCCTCAAATAGCCTATGAGTTCACTTAACCTGGGAGAAGGGATGCTGTGTACATTTTTCCTAAAGAGTTTATATCTCATAGGATTAATAAAAGCCCAAGGGGTAAAGCAATATTGAAACAACTGAAGGAACTAAGGGCTGTTTCATGTTGAGTGATAACCCTCAGCATAGGAAGTATTGGATATTGGGCAAGGAACAGCGGCAGAGCTACTCCCTGTGCAAGATAGTATTCTCCAACATGAAACCAATGAATTAGTGGACCCTTATAAAGCTGTAGATAAAAAGACAGGTTCAATCTATAATATATGCATGAGCATACATAGACAGGTGTGAGTAGATTCTAAGAATCTAGGAAGGAGAACAAGACTGTAAGAACACAAGGTAAGAGGAGGGATGGGATTGGGCAAAAGGACACATAATTCATGAAAGAGAATCTGTGAGGGGGGTGATCGACAGAGGGGGGAACAGAGGGAATTGGGGTTGGGAAAGAGAATCGTAAAACCACGCATATTTTTAAATGTCATCTTGGTATCTAAAACATCACATGCTGGTTTAAATGTATTTGTTTAATAATATGTTTAATAATAATAAAATGTATTTGTTTAATTTTAAAAATAGAAAGTCAGTTTCTGTTTGACTCTTGATAAGAAGTCATCGTCACAACTAAAAGTAGTACTCACATGGCTGGTCCTAGAAGAGGGCTTTAAGGACTTCAGCCCGCTGAATCCTTGTAACACTTCTGCAATCATTTCTCTGCTTCACAGACAAAGGGTTGGAAGATCAGAGGTGAGAGCAAATTTGTGTAGGGTGACGTGGCTTGTTAAAGTGGCAGGGGGGGTTGTGAAATGTGAATTATTTGTAAAGCACTTATCCTAAGTATAGACCTGACCAACATGACGTCAGAGATAGGAAAATCACCAACACAAGAGGTCAAGGAATCAGAAGTCAAATGACAAGCACTGGAGAGATGTCCCAGCAGTTAACAGTACTTCTTCTTTTACAGAGGATCCAAGTTCAGTTCCCTGTGCCTACGTGGTGACTCACAAATCTCTGTAATCCAATTCTAAGGGATCCAGTGCCTCTTCTGTCCTCTACAGGCCACTGTGTGCGTGTTGTGCAAATATTTGCACTCACACCACACACATATACCTAAAAATAAACAAATGAACAAATAAATAAATAATATTCAAAAGTCAAGAGAAGACCCCACCTCTTTATCATTTGATTTTTCAATATTCTATCATGGTCAAATGTTTAAAAATAGAATCTGACAACTTGCCCTGTGAACCACACATTAGTGTTCAAAATTTATTTTTGTTAGTGTATATTAATTATACATAGTAATGGACTTCCTTAAGACATTTTAACACTAGTTCATAATGTACTTTGATCATATTCAGGCGCATGAGAGCATGCCCCCCCACACACACACACACACAGGACCCTCCCAGGTCTCCTTTTGCCTTTGGCTTTCCAATTGTTTCTTCACGCTCCAGTTGCCTACATCCACATTCTATGATTCTGTCTCCTCTGATTGGTCCATCATCCCTTTTAACAACGCGTATCTGGGATGTTAAGCTTCATCTTTCAAGCTCCACCTTGGAAGTTCCTAGGAGACATGGCTGCTTCACTAATCCTAATTATAAACTTCAGCCAGAAGACTTCCCTGATTCTTTGGCTTCCTTTTACCCCCTGGCTTGGTTTCCAGCCCTCCCACCCCTAGGGCAGGATTAAGGACCAAGCAGGAGGTCAGTGTATCCTGAGATGACACTGAAGCTGTGGGCTAGACAGAAATTCCAGTTCTAAGAAGACATTCTAGTGATGTCAAGGCCAAACATCCTCTATCCCTTTTCCTTTGGTTTTGGCAGAGGTCACAACACAGCCTCTTCAAACATCCATACAGATTCTATCTGTTAAACGACAGATACAAAGAGCAAGCACTTTTTTCAGATATTCAGACTTGAGTAGAAATTTATACTGCTGGCTCTAGCCCATCACTGACAAAACATTTTCTCTCAGCCAGAAAATAGTGGCAACTCCCTTCTCCAGCTCTGCTTATGTATTCAAAGAGTGCATAGGTACCTTTCTCAGGGCCAACCTGTCAGCTACCTCTCTCCTTTTGCTAGAAGCCCACACTTGCCTAGGAAGTGCATAATTGCTATTTTAATGCCAATTGAATTCTCCCACTATTAGTCCCTGAACTCTGGCAGTGCCATTGTACTTCTGCTTTTTAATAATTAATTCTATGCTGACTGTTACTGATTAGGACTAAATTTTACCACAGGATGCCCAGGGAATAAATGTTTTTATTAAGAGTACAAGAAAGGGAAAGCCATTCTGAAAAATTGAAAAGATTCTTGTGATTTCCCTCTGGAGACTCATTGAGCCCAGTGCAGAGCTGACTTGTGGTTATTATATGATCAACTGAAGCTAATCTGTGTGGCTGCCGCCTGCCATGTCCTGCCATTTGTATGTGATTTCTCATCTACTGATACATAATGTATAGATCTGGATATGGGCGAATCAATTATCCTGCTTCAAGGAAGCAAACACAAACTAATGGAAACATTAGCGTAAGACATCCAGAAAATTGGAGAATTGATGCCTCAGATGTTTGTGTTTCACAGGGGTGCTGAATGCTTGCCAAAGAAGAGGGAGGCAGAGAACGGAGTGCAGAGAACACAGAAGAGAGGAAGGGGAAACTCTCATCATCAAAGGATGGACTGTCTGGCTCTTCTGCATAAAAGATGTCTGTCCATAACAACAAAATTTCATGTAAGACAACACTCAGCTGGGTCCAGTAATCTCGGCCTACTTGTATTATTACTTTATCAGATACAACAACTTGCGTACTTAAATCTATTGAGCCAAACCAAAGATCAGCATGAACACACTCTGGAGAAATTGTAAGTAACAGAAAAAAGATTGTATCTGCCGTGTGTGAACCTTCAGTTTGCAAGGAACCTGAAAATTGATGGCACACACACAACGCCTCAATGTCCATGGGGGTTAGAGGATGTGAAATTGAACAGGGTGGGTGGTATTCTTGAAGTCTGGCTGAAAGGTACTGGCATGCTTGGGAAGCCAATTTAAAACTCTTTCTCCAAATAGTTTTTAACTTTTAAAATATTACTATTTTTCAGAAAATGTGGATTTTTTTTTCCAGATGAACTTTACCCCAGTTTTACAATTGAAGGCACTTGTAGGAAGCTGTTTTGATGTGACTAAGCATTCTGGGGCTGAGCACCATGGCTGCCAAGAAGTAGGCCTTAATGAGAAAAGATGGTGGTCTGACTTTTAGATGAGTCCCCATTAAAAGCAGCAGAAGAAAAGAATTAATGAGCAGAAAGGCCAAAAGTGAAATGAGAGAAACATTTATACTGAATAGATATTAATAAAAAGAAAAGGCAACATACAAACAAAAACCAGATGCATGAGTAAATGAATGAACAGTGTCACATGCATTGATTTCTAGCATCAGCAATGCATGTGGATGCAGACACATGATACTTTAAAATAACTTTAGATTGCATGAATATTTTTACATTTCAAACGATTATGAACACTGAAATATTCCAGTATTTTGGTTAGGAGTCTACAGACAACAGTCCTACATTTGTGGCTTTTATAAAACACGGAACTCCTCATGTGAACTCTTCATTTGAAAAGTCATAATCCTTACTGTTGGTGAGACTCAACTTAACATTTAGTTGACATCAATATAACAAAAATGGCATCAACAGACACAACAGGGGTCATCATGCAAGAAGAGTAAAAGTCAAACAAATAAGGAAAATTCTGGAAGGCTCATGATATGAGTTATTTCTTTTCTTTCTTTTTTTTTGTCACTTGACAATATTTATTAGAAAACCAGCCTAAATCCACAATCCCAGAGAACTTAGACATCAATGAGGACACTAAGAGAGACTTACATAGAACTAATCTACATGAGAAGTAGAAAAGGACAAATCTCTTGAGTAAGTTGGGAACATGGAGACCTTGGAGGAAGGTTGAAGGGGGAGGGAAGAAGCAGGGAGGGGAGCAGAGAATATATATATATATTTAACAAAAAATACATGTGGTGTAGCTGAAGAAATAGCTCAATGGTTTAGATCACTTACTGCTCAAGCATGAGAAACAGAAATAGGATCCCAGTCACATGTAAAAGTGTGTTTGGAATTTTCTGGGTACCAGCATAGTCAAAAAGTTATATATGTTTGTGAGGTGTATGTGAAGTGTATGTGCAATTGTACATTCAGATTTATATATATGTATAGGTTCAAGAGAGGCACACCAGCTGTTCTCCTCTCTCTCTCTCTCTCTCTCTCTCTCTCTCTCTCTGCCTTTTCTCTATGAAGTGGGGTCTCTCACTGAGATATAGTTATTTCTATAAACTAATTCAATGTATTATAAGGCTCTGTAAGGCAGAAAAACTGTCTTGGTATGAACACGTACTTCAAAATATATTCCAATGATTCCAATAGTAACATCTACCATCTACCACATATTGAATACTCTGTGCTATATACTTTGTGTGGCTCACTAAAACACTCAAAAAAAACCTGAAGTCTGGTGTCCTTGTCTTTACAAATAGAAAAAATAATGTGGATCCATAAATAGGGCTCAGAAGGTAAAGGCCCTTGCTTCCGAGGCTGAGGACCTAAGTATGAGTCCTGGGACCCATACATAGGAAGGAGAAAATCAATCCTCACCAGTTGTCCTCTGATGTCTAAACAAACATTGCAGCATGCACATAGATTCTCTGTTTATCTGTCTTCTCTGTCTCTCATACACACACACTAATAATAAAACTAATATACAATAATAAACATACTGAAATTAAAAGAAGAAAATAGATATACAAGAGAAGAAAGGTACCAAGTGACATATCCAGGGTGTGACAGAATTGAAGTTAGCATTTGAATCCAAAAAAAAAAAAAATGTTACTCTAAAACTTAGCTTTTCACCTCCACACATTCCCAGAAAGAAAAATGAATATAGAAACATCAGTGCTTTATCAGCTCACAGCAATCCTGACATAACTTCAACATATACGTTAATCTCCCTGGTACCTGAGTTAAAGTCCTGAACTGAGCTACTAGGATACTGGGGATGTGAAGGGAAGAGCACTTCCTGTCTTCAAGAAGCTTTGGATCTAGTGCCAGAAGTAGATATGTGGACAACAACGTGTATCATGGAGACACAATGGCTGCCCTAGTAACGTAATTGAATAAGGAAGTAACCACGTCTGTAGAAGAGAGTTCAAGATGAATATTTTCTTGTCAAAAAAAAGTAAGTATTTTTAACTGGATTATCCAGTGTTAAGACTAAACACTAAGGCAAGAAAACAGTGTAAGGGCCAGATAAGGGAGTTTCAGAATCTCTTGTTTTTGATTTGTTTCTGTGCAGAGCTTTCTGTGATAATAAAATATTTCAATAAATGGATATATTATCCCATCTCAGGGGTAAAGCTGCAGGAAAAGATTCCTTGAAAAACTAAGCGAAAAAGAAAATACATGCGATAACCCATCATTAATAATTATTACCAACAACAAAATGCCATCATTGTACTTTCTTAAGATATGACTTCAAGAAAGTCACATATCCTCCATTGGAGAGTTGATCCAGCTTTTACATAAAGCAAAAGAGAAAAGGGCTATGAATATCATCATATCATTAAACTACAGCCTAGCATGGTTATTAATGGCTGGTAAAAATACATACCTCAAGGAACATCAAAAAGTTATTGCAACAGAAAATAGGTTCAAAACATTGACCTGGGCAAAGAACTCTGAATACATTAGAATGCAATGACCAATCAATAAAAAACAATGAAACTATCTAAGGATGGTGCCTTAGTTTCCTTTCTGTTTTGATAAAACACTCTATACAGAAGCAACTTGGAGGAAAAGGGGGTTTATCTCAACTTACTCTTTCAAGTGACAGCTCTTCATTGAAGGATATCAGGGCAGGAACTCAAAAAGGAGCTTCTGAATCAGAAACCATAGACAACAGTGCTTGCTAGCTCACTCACATGTTCACTACAAACTAGCTTTGCTATTCAGTCCAGAACCACTTGCCTAGGGATGGTAATGCCTGAAGTGGGCTGACTCTTCTTGTATAGATTAATAATTAAGACTATAACCCATAGACATGCCCACAGGCCATCTGATCTAGACAATGCCTCAGCTGAAACTTCCTTTCTTGGGTGACTCTAGACTATGTCAGGTTGACAGTCAAACCTTATGAGAACAGGTAGTTCTACAAACAAAAACAGAAGTAAAGAACTCTGTGAACTAAAATAACTCAGAAAGGTTTATTTTATTTGTGAGAGGCATTTTCAAGATATTCACATAGAAGTGAATTTCAAGAAAGTTTTGAAGTCTAGACAACTTTTATCTAGGTTTTGCAAAAAAAAAAATAAAATTATTCTCTTTATCAAAGAATACATATAAAAGTTAGGAAGACTTCTTGTATAGGTACAAAAGGCATAAACTATCAAAGGAAAAAGATAAAAAGAAAACTTTGATTTAATAAAAATCAAAAACTTCTCTTTGAACAACACTGTCAAGAAAGGGATAGAAAAGTAAAAAAGTAAGAAAAATTCTTATGCTATACCTATCAGTTATGGATTGATATCCAGAATATATAAAGAACTCTCAGAACTCAATAATAGAAATCAAACAGTCTGATTAAAAATAGGAAAGAATTAGGGACTGAAGAAATGGTTCATTGGCTAAGAGAACAACATACTAGATTTGCAAAGGGCCCAAATTTGATTTCTAACACCCCGGTCAGTTAGCTCAATACAACCTATAATTCCAGCTCCAAGGGATCTGATGCTCTCTATAGCCTTTGCATGTGAGTGCACTCACCCACACATAGACACGCATGCATACACATAATTAAAAATGTGAAAGTTTTAGATAGATAGCCACTTAATGAAAACACACAGGTGGTTAAAAAAACATGGGAAATGCTTGGTATCTCATGCTTTCTTGAGTACCTATCAGCAATTTAAAGAGTTGTTAAGAAAATATAAATAAATACCACTATGACATATAATAAGACACCTGTTATAATAGGTAAGTTATAAAGGCTGACTATGCTACTTATTAAGAGAATAGAGAAACTATATCTTTCATACAATGACAACAGAAATATAAAATGACAGCATATCTTACTTAGGATTTCTATTGCTGTGACAAAACACCATGACCAAAAAGCAAGTTGGGGAGAAAAGAGTTTATTTGGCTTACACTTCCATATTTATGTTCATCATGGAAGGGAATCAGGACAGAAACTCAAACAGATCAGGAACATGGAGGCACGAGCTGACACAGAGGCCACAGAGAGTTGCTGCTTATTGACTTGCTCCCCCTCACTTGCTCAGTCTGCTTTCTTAGGGAATCCAGGACCACCAGACCAGGGATGGCACCGGCCACATCCATCACTTATTATGAAAATGCCTTACGACCTGATCTTATGGAGGCATTTTCTCAGTTGGGGTTCCCTCCTTTCAAATAACTCTAGATTGTCTCAAACTGACATAAGACTAGCCATGATACATCACCATTAAGAAATAAGATATTTAAGAGGACTATCTATATTCATGTAACTTCCATCTCACTATATTGCTTGAATTATTCTATTTTGTTGATTACTGGCAATCTCTTACCTTACTTAATTTGTATATTAAACTTCATCAGGTGTTTGCATGGCAAGTCATGTTAAGCAGGGTTCAGTGTTATCTGCAGTTTCAGTGCTTAGATTATGTGGATAAGGATGACGACTACATGCAGTAGTCAATTCTGTTTCTCTTTAATCTAGTAACATAAAAGCAAGTCATGCAACTTGACTTCAAATAGGATTGGAAATATTTAAAAATCAATTATTCAACAATAAAAAATTTCTACTTAAATTTACTGATAAATGACATATATGTATATGTATGTATACATATTCAAATACATATCATGAACTTCAGAGAAAAGAATACACAACAAGCTGAGTATAAGTTACTCCATTACACACTTCGTAGTTGATCATCCTCTGCCAATATATTTTCACATTCGCACAGTCGCAGGTTACACACCTCACTCGGGCGCTATACACTACAAATACGTGAACCAAGTGGACTCCACCAGCTACAGTTCTGTTTTCATGCATGAACAAAACGTAGAACTTTGTAGACGCATGCTCATGCCATTCCAGCTTCACAAATGATTCCAAGCTTGCTGCATGCGATGCCACCACCACGCAGCATGCCCTCTGATGAACAGTGTTGAAAGAAGAGTCACAAATTCAAGGGCGAAGCACCTGAACGACTTCTGCACATGCACACTCATGCTACTGACGTCCAGCCCCGATTCCAGATCACTGTGTGCAGCCCGAAACTCTGCAATTGCCTCTGACTGAGAGAGAATATGACTTCACATTATTGTTTCTGGGCTTTCTGAACCAGGGTATCTGGCCTGATGCATGACAGATATATACTCCTCTCTCAGTTTATTTTCACCTCATTTTAGGGAAGGTTTCCCATAGAGGACTCGTGACAGGAAAGGCAGGGAGCTGCTTCAGGCACTAACAGAATGGCCTGAACATTCAATTTGTTCCCCCCAGAAAGCTCAGGGAGGGACATCTTTCTGAGGAAGAACCGCAGCTGCCCTCCAGAGAAGCTGATGCTTAGCATGGCATGGGGTGACACATCCATTCATCTTAATAAAGCACCCTGCATTCAACTGTTAGGATCAACGCAAGGAAACACTCCAGCGGCTAAACCAGAGCGGGTATATGGGGAAGACTAACAAGATGGACGGGGGCTGGGAGAGAATATTTGAAAGAAACTTAGTGATAATGTTTTACAGACACACACGCTCGCACAGAGAGAGAGAGGGGGGGGAGAATACTGTGTCTTCAAAACTGAGAAGAACGTTTCACTATAGGAGTTGTTGCTGGGGTTGTGACTGAAGCATGAGAGGTTGTTCGTGGTCACTAGACCTCCATGAGGCACAGAGAATTACTAAGAACTTAAAGTATTAGCTCCTGAGATATTAGCACTGAAAAAAATGGAAATCAACTACTCTATAAGCTCATTAAAAGTGTTTTTTGAAAAGCACTTGAACAAAGCTGCCAGGAGGGGGCTGTTTTCCACAGAGTGGTTAGTCAGGAAGGCTCCTGAGGCTCTCCACACCACACAGGCTATTGCAGATGCACTGAAGAATGAGATTTTAAGGCCCATCACTGAAGACAGCACACACCTTGGTTCTAGAACAAGGAGATATCTGGCTAGAACTGAGCTAGCATCTCCCTCCCTTCTGGATAGCCTTCACAGTGCCAGAGAGTGCTGTGAGGGCTGCTGGTGGAGAAGCAACCACATCATTCTTAGGCAGCTGTGAACCTTACAAGCTATGTCACCAACTTTCCAGTCAAAATAGCCCTGTTGCTTCAACAGTTGCATTACAGCTATGAGGGTAAGCAGCTACTCTCTGGCTGGATTTGAGGTCTGCTCCATAGAACAGAATCCATCCCTGGTACAGTAAACTTGGGGAAAGCTCCCCATGGCTGGGGAGGTTATAGCCTTAGGGTGGAATGTGTTATTTTGCTAATTTGACACGGTATTAAACTATCTTCTAACTATTTACGTTGATGCCCATTGATAGCCAGCCACGGTTCAGCTCACCCGAGACCTCCCAGGTGAACTATCGTAGACTGGTGGATGCTGGGGAAGGAGGATTCATTGTCTTTAGTTGTACACCAACTGGTGAGAACACCCGGTTCCAGTGGATAGTGTCACACCCAGTCATGCAGGTGGCCCTGGTGACACTCAGTAGATCACAACCCAAAGCAAAAAAAATTAAAAAACCATGAATATGAGAAGGGGATTTGTAAGAAGGAGAGGGGAGTGAGAAAGGAGGGCAAGAGGCTGTGGGGTGAGAGTAATCCAAATGAACTATATACATCTATAAACTCAACAAATAAATTTAATTTAAAAACAAAATGATGAGGGTGCAATTATAGAAAAAGTTCACTTTTTAAGAAATGTGAAAATATTGTACAAGTCAAAGGTTGTGGGGAGACAAACACAGCTTCTATTATAGAGCAGGTTCCTTAAAGTCTAGCATCAAATTATTGTTTGTATAAAATGGGATGAGGTCAAGTGTGGAAGGATGGGCTAAGTGTAGTAGGAGGAGCGGGCCTGCTTTTTGTCCCGGCTGCCCGGCTCCTGGCCGCCCCGCTAGCTTACACCCGAAATAACCACACAGAAATTGTATTAATTAAATTACTGCCTGGCCCATTATATCTAGCCTCTTCTTGGCCAACTCTCACATCTTGATCTAACCCATTTCTATTAATCTGTGTTTACCATGAGGTTGTGGCTTATCAGGAAAGATTCAGCATGTCTGACTCTGGCGACTTCATGGCGGCTCTCTCTCTCTCTCTCTCTCTCTGCCTTCTTTCTCCCAGCAGCTAAGAAGCAAGATTGTTCTTTGGAGTCTCTTTCTTCCATTTGCTAGCTGGATGATGTTTGACGAGTCACTAAATTTTCTGAAATTAAGTAAAGCAATAAATGTAAAAGTACCCAGAGTTTACAGACACCAGTAGAATTTCACTGGTCAGCTCATGCAGCGAAGAGATTTTAGTACACGTAGGTCAGACTCCTGGAAGGAGGACATCATTCTTAATTTTTTACTGTAGGTAATTTGTAGGTGTGACACCCACCAGTCAAGATGTGAGTGTTCCATGCATAGGGCCACCCAAGTCGGGTCACTCTTCCAGTTGATTCACCTAGATACTTAATAGATACTGTCTGTATTTGTGAGTACTTGCTGGTAAATTACTTTGCAAGCTTCCTCGTATCTGTCCATGTGTGCATGCCCTGTCTACTCAATTAGGACTATTGATTTATTGAGCCAGAGCATTTTAGAGAGCTGAGCAAACTCTTCATTGTGCTGGAATATGGAGGTCCAGGGAAGTCCAATGATTCGTTTCAAATCGCTCATCAATTAGTGTAAGAACCACGTTCTCTTGATTTACTTCCCTCATGGTTTTTCTTACAAGCTCATCGGAAGAAATAGCACTGAGGGACAAAAGTGTGTTTTTTGCTCTCATTCTTTGCTGCTAAAGTTCAGTGCACATTTGTATACAAAATGACCAGGAACATTGAAATCTATTGCTGTCTATAAACTGTTTCATTGAGAAACACTGGAAATAGTTTCTAATGATTAATCTGTTTGATGAATTCTTTTTTCATTATGCAGGTAATGGCACCAAAGACATAAATAACAGTATACTGTATAAAACACTTACACATCTATTTTCATATTTTATCCTGCAGAGATGTCATAGGCAGTAGTATCCCCATTCCACAGTTGAAGAAGCAGACCAGAGGTTAAAAATATTTTCCCAATGATACACTACTGCATTTTCTGTCACTGTCATACCAGGCAACATAGGTTTTAGGATTTGATAATATTATATTGTATTATTATATATGGGGATATTATATTCCCATACTGTTCTGCTATGCCACATCTGTATGAAACTTTTAACAAAATGTTATCTTTGAGTGTCTGTACTGTATTGGTCAGAATTCCGTCAGAGGAGAAGAAAGTTCTGCACCTTCTCCAGGTTTCCCGGCAATGTTTTCTGGGGCTCAGCGCTCTGAACTGGTCTTCCAGGTGAGTACATGCTGAAGCTGCAGGGAGCCATCAGTGTTGCAGAGCTAACACAGGTCAAGGTGGGTGATTCACAGGTGAGTGCCAATCAAGGAAGCAAAGTCATTGATGATTGCAAGCCACAAGGAGGGGCTGATACCTTGGCGAGTTGTTTTAAGAGACTGTTTTCAAGCTGTTGGAACGCAGGGAGGCAAGAATTCAAGGAGGAAGAGATTTCAGTCACTGGATTCTTGACAAAGGTACAAAAAAACCCCACCAAGAAACAAACAAAGCAACAATAAACATTGCTTAAAAGGCAGATTGTTTAACGAGAAGCCCAGGGGAAATCGGATATCCTCATGTGGAAGACTCAAATTTGGTCTTCTTGTTTCATACTGTGCCCAATCCCCCAAAATTCCCAATTCAAA
Organism: Ondatra zibethicus; assembly: GCA_004026605.1. Taxonomy (NCBI): domain Eukaryota; kingdom Metazoa; phylum Chordata; class Mammalia; order Rodentia; family Cricetidae; genus Ondatra; species Ondatra zibethicus. The sequence goes on from PVIU01020259.1 coordinate 25,413, forward strand.
ATTGATCCCATGCCTAATATAAGGCCAGGAATTCTGCAACTCAATGAAGAAATAGCTCAAGATCCAGGCAGAAGCAATGGTCTTTGGGATAGGACTCTAGAATCTTAGAAATAAGAATTGACAATGGGATTGGCTCAAATTTAAAAGCTTCTACACAGAAAAACAATTCACAGAGTAAAGAGATAGTTTAAGGAATGAGAGAGAATGATCCTGTAATCATCCAACAGGGCATGCATCTGCAGAACATAAAGGAACTCAGAAAAACTAAACAATGAACAAAACAGCAAATAATCCGATCAATAGATGTGTAGTTGAACTGTATAGACAGTTTACAAATAAAGAAGTATAAATGATCAATAAAAACATGCAAAGGTATTCAAGATCCTATGCCCATAGGGAACTGCAAATTACTCTGGGATGCTTTCTCATGGCTCATAATGCAGAATGTTGCCAAGAAAACAAAAACAATGTTGTTGACTGTTTGGCAGTGGTGGGGGCTTATTCAGTGCTTGCTGGGATGTAAATTATTCTAACCACAATGGGAAACCAGTATGAAAATTCCTCAAAAAATTCAAAACAGAATTTTTATAGGATCCAGCCATGTGGCTTCTGGGTATAGTCCCAAAAGAATGGAATGTCTATGTACCCATAATTTTGCAGGACAATTTCACAAACATCTGAGTTATGGAATCAGTTTAGATGTCCAATCAACAAATGTATGGGTAAGGAAAATGTAGTGCTTATATTCATAAGAAATTTTTACAGCAAGAAAGAATGAAACTATGTTGTTTTCTGAAAAATGGATGGAAGTGAAATAAGCCAGTCCCACAAAGAAAAGCATCACATGTTTCCTCTGTCTGGTGTGGAATCTAGAGATGGAGAAAGACATGAAAGTAAGGAGGGTAGCTGTGGTGGTTTGAAAGAAAATAGCCCCCAAAGGAAGTGGCACTATTAAGAGGTGTGACCTTGTTGGAGTAGTTGTGTTCTTGTTGGAGAAAGTGTATCACTGTGGAGGCAGGCTTTCAGGTCTCATATATGCTCAAGATACTGTCCAATGTCTCAGACCACTTCCTGTTTGCCTGCAAGGTGTAAGACTCTCAGCTCCTTCTCCAGTACCATGTCTGCCTGCACACTGCCATATCACACCGTGATGGTAATTAACTGAACCTCTGAACTGTAAGCAACCCACCCCAATTACATATTTTCCTTTATAAGAGTTGCCGCGTTCACGGTGTTTCTTCACAGCAATAGAAACCTCAGCTAAGTAGTGCACTAGGATGTGGCAGGTGAAGGAAGAAAGGGTGTGGAGGGAAGAGAAAGAGTGACAGAGAAGAAAGTAAGATCAGAGTATATTACATGCATGCATAGAAACATTACTACTAATAAATAATGATAAAGAAAGAATTCAAGCAGGACAATTCATTAGGAGAATTCATAACAGTGCCCTAGAGACATGCAATAATTATCGACTTGACCAGGTGAGGCCATTAGAAGAAGAGAAATCTGTGAGACAGGCATAAACAAAGAAGCTTATTAGTTCCCAAATGTCCCCAAGGGCCCAAATGCTAAAATCTCACTCTCTAACTTTTGGTGCTACAAGGAGGCAATAGAACCCTTAGGATATTGGGGGTTTAGTGGTGGGAGGGTAGTTGGGTCATTTTCTCTCAAGGGCAATATCAGATTGTTGGCCCCTTGCAGGGACCCCAACTTTTTTCTTTCTTGTTTGCTGTGTGCTATTTGCCTCAAGATAAACAGCTTTGCTCCACTCCATATTCCCTGCTTCACTGCCCGCCCCCAAAAATGGACCAAAAACCTAGGACACTATAAACTCCCAAATAGCTTTTCCTCCTTGCGTATTGATTCTCTCAGGGATTTTGTCACAGTAGCAGAAATCTGAGGACCACATAAAGTTCATCGGTATCATTCAACCAAGCAAAAAGAATGTCTCAAAGAGAGCCATTTCGAAGGAGTATCGAAGAGTTACTAGGACACAACGAGGTGACCTTTCTGGGTCACAGGTGACTCCAGTGAGAGAAGCTTGGGTGACGGAAAGAGGACACTCAGCATGGGTTCAAAGGGTAAGAAAGGGTAAGAAAGCAGAAAAGACTAACGTAGGAAACCTTTTCTTATGTGAAGACTGGCAGAGAAATGGGAAGAGTCAAGGGGCTGAGGGAAGTCTGCACATTGTAGCCACCTCAGACCTTTACCACACAGCACAGTGGGCAGGTGAGAAGAAAGCCAAGGGCATCCTCCCAGCTGACCAATCATAACTAAGATAAATAATACTTGAACAGAGGGATAGCTGGAGGGCATCTGCGGTGGCTAAGGTGCTATGGTGGGAACAGTATTCAAAAGGAAAAATAAAGCCATGTTTATGTAATTAAAATAAAAGCGGCCAGCGTGTGGCATGGCTACAGCTGAGATACAAAGTGCCTGGAGATCAGAGAGAAGATGAGGATGGATATATTTTCTGAATTATCTGTAATCTAAAACAAAAAACAAAAACAAAATAGCAGAGGTGTGGGCCTTTTAAATTCGGGAATAGAGAAAACTGACCTGTTGGTATAGAGGGATTATCTGGTACAGACTAACTAAGAAAGTATGGGAGGTCAGTGATATAGAATGGTATGAATGTAATAATTAGCTTTAGTAATGTCCCAGAGGCCAGGGATTAGCATAATGTCCATTTTTAAAATAACCTTATTCTTCACATTTATGGAAACAGGAGAGAGTTCATTGATAAAGAAAGAGAAACAGAGACACAGGGAATGTGGAACAAATAAAAATTTACAAGGAAGGCTCTTTCAATTTTTCTTTATTTACCCAATGTGAAGAAATGCTTTAAATAAAAGAAGAAAAAGCTCTCCACTCAGAAGATTCTTGCAAATAATAGCTACTTCATAAATTGGATTTGATGGGATATATGTGGAGGGCATGAGTTTGGAGGGGTAGGGAAGTGGAGTGGATCTGGGAGGAGTTGGGGGATGAGTAAGAAGTGCATTAGATCAACATACATTGAATAAAGTTCTCCAAGACTTAAAAATAGAGTAATTTAAAATATAATAGATGCCCAATTAAATAACATGGTGGAAGGAACATAGTCCTTATTGTTCGTTTATTTGTAGAGCAATCCTTAGACAAAACTGCTTTAGAAAAAAATTGCGTGTAATTTTCTGCATGATAAGCATGCAAAGTGTTTTCCAACTAGGAGTAAAATGAACATGGCCAATCGTGTTGGCTAGGAATTTGATGAGACAGTAATGTAAAAGTATTATTCCAGGGGCTGGAAAGATGACTCAGCAGTTGAAGGCCATCTGTTGCTCTTACAGAGCACATGGATTTGGTTTCCAGGATACAACTACCTGTAGCCAACTCCCTACCCCTCAGGTACATCAAGCCAATAACCAAATAAGGACATAGCCTGGGACTTGTCCCTACTTGCTCAAGAATGGAAAAGCTATAGCCTTACCCAACCCCAGTTAGCCTTAACCAATTAGAAATGTACTAATATGATTGTCACTGGCATAAGCCAGCCGTAGATAGAGATGATCACATTGCCTTTAGATGTCCTTTAGTTGTGTCTAAAAGAGCCTACAACCTTTTCTTTTTTTTTTTTTTGGTGGGGGTTCACCATTTTTGCCTTTGTGTTGGATGTGCGGCCCCAGCATGCTGGTACTTCTAGTCTCGAGATAATAATTGCTTTTGTTGATTGTATACATGGATGGTCTGTTGTGGGACTTCTCCAGGACCCTAACAGTACACATATAGACAAGCAGGTACATACACCAACACAGACAATAAAATCCCAACTGTGTATCTGAATCCTGAGGGGAGCTTCCTGGGAAATGCAGATTCCCAGACCCAATCCCAGACATTCTGAGCACAGGTGAGGAGCCGTAGCACCCAACAGGTCCCCGGGTAATTCCAGTGTGCAGTCAGTTGTGGATAACACGGCTGGAAAAGCGGCAGTTCTCTCATGATCCATGTGTCTATTGCGTGACTGCCCTAAGACTGAAAACTGAGCGAGTACAGCAAGCCTCACGAGGATGAGTGCTGGTTAGAAAAGATGACCAGGAGGGCGGACCTACTGCAGCTACTTCATGTGAGATTTCAGCTTGGTTTTACAGTAACAGTGATGACGAGTAATTTAGAAAGAACAGAAAGGATGTTCCACTAATGAGGTTGCTGAGGGTTAGGGGAAAAACAGAAGCCTTTCACTTGAGAAAATGAGGCCCTGGGTCTTCTTAGTGATGCTCAGAGATTGTAAGCACATGCTTTACCTACAGAAATGCCCTTTAATGAAAAATTTCAGGAAAATTAATGAGTTCATTTCACAGCATTTACTATCATTTTATACCCATGCCTTTCAAAAAAAATAACATTTTCCTTGAGGAATGCAGCAGAGATTAAAGGGTAGACCAGACTACATTGTCTGCTCATGAATAAGTGTCAACACCAACACATAAATATGCAAGAGCACACAGGAAGTAAGCTTAAGGAGCCCCTGTTTTTGTCCAGGGGCTTTTAAAAGCAAGCAAAGTATTATTTTGGAAAGGTAGGAGGTATGTTTTTTTAAAATACTATTTATTACGGTTGTTTATCTTTTAGGTGGCAGGAAGACGTTTCCATTATGTCTGTTTGTTCCATGATCTTGCATCCTAGTAATTATGAAGGTCTCCTTGAATGCATGAAGCCCTTTTCTATGCAAATCCAATTCATTCCTAAGAGGATATTTCATAGTACAGAACACCCCCCTCCATCTACTGGTATATCACTTGAATAATTGATTGCTTCTTGAAGTCAGGTAGTGACCTCCACAGACAACACTAGGCTCCTTCCTTCTCTCTCCTTTGATCCTTCCCAAAAATAAGTCAGGGTTAAAGAGAGGCCATTTCAACCTCCCAGGGACAAGAGTGTTGTGCTGGATAACATACTAAGAATACAAACTGCTTGCAAGGGTGGAAATCTTACAATATGTTAAAATACAATGGTCCTCCTCTTCCTGGGGGCCCTCAGACAGCAGAGGGCATAGCCAAGTCTGCTTCCAAATGGGAAGAGGCTGTGTCTTGTCTGCTGCTCCTTGTCTACAACTGACCAAGTCAAAGACATGCCACAGACAACTTTTCACAAGCCAGAGGATTTTATACATTCTTTCTTGGCATGATTTTTTTTCCCTCAACAAGAAGAGAAGCTCCAAAACTGGAAGTAGACTTAAAAGAAAATAATAATAACAATGATGATGATGATGATACTTTGACCACTCTCCAGTTTAGATTCTAGGTGCTTTACTAAGGTAAAAAGAAGCCTTCTATAGATTACCTTTCTCTTTAGGTATATTTATGGTTGAGAACAAACCCTGCTTAAAGATAAACAAGCGTAGTAGGGTGGTGCACAACTTTAATCCTAGCACTCAGGAGGCAGAGGAAGGCAGATCTCTGAGTTTGAAGCCAGCCTGGTCTACAGAGCAAGTTTGAGGACAGTCAAGGCTACAAAGAGAAATCCTGTCTCGAAAAACCAAGTAATAATAATAATTAAACACTAAATATAAGACCAAAAATATTCCTTCTATTCCTTACCCTCTCTTTCTCCCTCTCCCTGTCCCTGACTTCTATTGTGTTTATTTTATTCCAAGGGAATTTGTTCAAGTCTTTTCAAGTAGCCATCTTAACCCCACTGTCACTCCTTTTATTAATGGCATCCACAATGCACCTTTCTGAGGTCAGTAGAAAATATGTGTGCTTTTTTATGTCAGTGTCTCCTTTCCTTCAAATCTGCTACTCCAGTTAACCAAAGATATTCCTACGGGATCCCAGTTGCTTCCAGGTAGCAACTTGCCCGTGAACCAATTTCTGGTGAGTCTTCTACCGATTTGCTAAGAAAAACCTACTTCTGTCAGCTTTTCTCATGAATTAATAGGTCTGTAATTAAAACCCAATGGAGAGCTCCCCAATTAATTAGGACAGGAGACAGCCGTATAGGCAGCATGGAGTACAGCTTTCCATAAAGAAAAGACAAGAGGGCTGGAGAGATGGCTCAGAGGTTAAGAGCACTCACTGGCTGTTCTTCCAGAGGTCCTGAGTTCAATTCCCAGCAACCACATGGTGGCTCACAACCATCTATAATGAGATATGGTGCCTCTTCTGACCTATAGGGATATATGTGGGTAGAATACTGTATATATAATAAATAAATAAATATTTTAAAAAAAGAAAAGACAAGATTCATGTCAAACAAAGCCAGACCCTAGGTCTCTGGCTGTCTCTGCACCAGTCAGTCCCTGAACCACCTTTTCTGGTTAGGAGCATAATTTTGAGGTGCCTAATAGAGGGTCAACACACAATGAGCATCAAGGTGACACAGTGACTATTTAAATTGCTATTTTAAATATAACTCTCCTGTTAATAGGACCCACCATGCGCGCGCGCGCGAGCACACATACACACACACACACACACACACACGCACATACACACCCACATGCACGCACGCACGCTCGCACACCAGAAGATGGGGAATCTTGTTGTTCATACCTGGGATTTTCTTTTCTGTACGTGGAGAATACTTTTAAATGTTCTGAAGCCTCACGGCCATATGGCCACTGAAGCAGGAAAGTTTAATGCCTCCACACACTGAAGCAAAATTGGACTCCAACGGAGATGTAACTCACTGTGAGATACTGGGCCAATCAGGCACCTTCTGAGTTTGCAAACGTTAGCAATGTGACTAAGGAAGCCTGGTCAGTGACAGGATGATAATAGTGTCTATTTTTATCCCCTCTGAAAATGTAATGCTTAAGAGATCTACCTTAATAACTTCAATGTACTCTTAAATCTATAAGAAACCATTTCCAAAGCAAGATACCATGTTTTATGCAGTGTTTGGCAGCTAACAAAATTAGTTTTCTATTTTAATTTATTCTTGAAATTATAATGACAGCATTATTCCCCACTTCTTATTCAAATCTTCCCACATCACTCTCTTTTCTCTCTTCCAAATTCATGGTCTCTTTTTTCATTAATTATTATTACATATACATATATATATATTCCTAAATATAACATGCTTAGTACCTATAATGGTACTTGTATGTATGTTTGCAGGGCTGAGCATTTGGTTTGCATAATCAATTGATATGCTCTTTCCTAGGAAGACCATTTTTTAAAAAAATAAGAATAAATCAGAGAAATAAAATATCCATCAGCATAGCTGTGCAGGGAGATCTGTTAACAAATCTAAGAATTCATTCCTCCCAAGACAAAACACGTTCTCACCTTGAATGGCACAAAATTGCACTTTCTTCTCTACCCATCTTGTAGAAGAAAAAGATAAAAATTTCTTCTAAAATCTGTTATTTTAAGATTGGCAGTCAGAAAGAGGACCATTAAGCCTTGTCAGCGATGACAAGGATTGAATTAAGCTCTAGGGACTGTTAAGAACAACTTGAAGGATGTGTCTCAGGCTGGGGATAACTGGACATGAAGGCATTTTGATTAATCATGTAACCTTTGAAACTTGTTCTCGGGCAGCCCCGAGTCTTTCACTGCACTTAGGTGCGAAATCTGAAAAGATTTTCACCAAGGTCCAATAGAAGCAACCACCGGAATAAACTAGACTTGTCACAAAACAATTTTAACCATACAGAGTCCTCCCACCCCACAGAACAGCTCTGAGGGGCCTTAGAGGGTACACATCTATTCCTTTTCTTGCCGAATGCCTCAGGGAAAATGCTTGAGCATTTTTAAGGAAAAAACTACTTATGGTTTTTCAGCGCACTGAAAGATGACACAAATTTCAAAAGGAAAGATCAACAGAGAAATCTCCTAGTGTAGCCAATACTGGGTAATGAATATTTGATAAACAATTCTGGTTCCCAACCTACAGGCAGGGGGGAGCGTTCCCTTGGTACTCGGCAATAGATATCCATTGATGTTTGCTGTAGCAACAAAAAATAAGCTGTGAACAATAGGAACTCCAAAAGGCCCAGGAACGAGAGCTGGAGTGTAGTTTCAAAACAATAGGATCTTTTCAAGGATGCATAATCATTACCAAGGTCTTTTGTGGTATCATAACTTCAGCATCATGAACTGGATAAATCCAACCACTCCTGAGCCCATAGTCTCCACTCCTGATACTAGTTACTAACTTCTTAGTGGATGCAGTTTTTCTAACTTTAGTTTTTTTTTTTTTTTCTCTACTTACAGCTTCAGCTTACTCACAACTCTGGAACCACTCTATCTGTCTACCTGTCTGTCTGTCTGTTAAGAAACATGACTTGGTACAAAGATCTCCTGTTAGGTTTCTTCCGAGGCTGTTATAGGTCACCTTAAGAGTGGCTAACTCATTTGTTACCCTTATTCAGTGTTTCTTCTTCTAATCCTACCAACATAAAAGGGAGAATTAAATGGTTTAGAACAAGGGTGTAGGAAGTCAGTCTATGGGACAAATCTGACCTGACACTATTTTTTCTTATTCTTTCATTTTATTTATATTATATGTGGACAGACTTCTTTTATCCTCCAATGTATGTATGTGTGACAGAAATGAGTAGATGTCAGGAAAGCCTCACACATTTACTCTCTGGCCTTTGCCAGGATGCCTCTCTTTCAGTAAAAGGACCTTCACTGAGAAGATACTATGAAGGATTTTTCTTAGGTGAAGCTGAGGAATATTGTGGGAATTCAAATACCAAAGGCTTCAGAAAGCAGCAGGGTTATCTTAATCCCTTGGGTCCAAAGTACACTAAACCTAAAGAAGCATGTAAACATTCAATTATAGACAGGTTATTTTGTTATGAACAAAATAAAATTAATCATTTTGAAGTGATATCAATCCCATGATATCTCTTTACTATCTTTCATCTACATGAATGAATACACCTCAGTGCACACTGAGAACCTCCATAGAGAAATATCAAAGCATTATTAAATATGAACACTGTTCCTACTTAACTCTGAAATGCAATTGTTACTGCTGTGTCTGTAAGGAGCATG
>PVIU01020260.1:0-34399 GCA_004026605.1 Ondatra zibethicus
TGTTTTAGGTAAAGAGCAGATTTCAGATTAATTTCTCCATTTCAGTATTTACCCTAGGAAAAGGCACAAAGCAAAGCCCAAATTAGTTTGTTAGAAATTCTGGTAACTTGGTTCGAGATCATAACAGTTTTCCCCTCTGTGAACCTAAAAGCACCATGAGGGGAAGTGGAAAGGGTGTCTCCTCGCCCTCCTTCCTCCTTTTCTCCCTCCTCCTCATCTACCTCTCCCCCCTCCTCTCCCTCCTCCCATTCCCCTTCCTCCTCCTTCTGTTCTCCTTCCCCTTTGCTCCCTCCTCCTATTTCCCTCCCCTCCTCTCTCTCCTCCTATTCCCCATTCTTCCCTCCCTCCCATTCCCCTTCCTCCTCCTCCCCCTCCGTGGGCGCGGTGAGCACCAGGCTTTCTTCTGCAGCGCTTTGCTCTTTCCCCTTGTCTCAGGTATGCAGGGAGTTCCAGCGAGGAAACTGTGCCCGGGGAGAGACCGACTGCCGCTTTGCACACCCGGCAGACAGCACCATGATCGACACAAACGACAACACCGTAACCGTTTGTATGGATTACATAAAGGGGCGTTGCATGAGGGAGAAATGCAAATATTTTCACCCTCCTGCACACTTGCAGGCCAAAATCAAAGCCGCGCAGCACCAAGCCAACCAGGCCGCGGTGGCCGCCCAGGCAGCCGCGGCCGCGGCCACAGTCATGGTAAGTGCACCGCCCGCGCCTGCACCGCACACCGCCTCCCAGGCCGCGGGTGGTGCTTGCGGGTGGGAAGGACAGCTGGGAGACGAGGCTGCCATTCCTGCTGCTCCGCTGCCTAAGTTCTGTTGTCATCCCCCACCCCTTTTCGTTTTGTTCTGTTGTCCCCTCCCTTCTTCACAATAACTAAATCCCCAAGGTGCAGGGAACCCCGGCTGTGAGCTTTGTCCACCTGTGCACCCCCGTTCCCTTTTTAACTGGGATCTTGGGCCTAGGGCCTTAATGAATCGGCTGTCAAGAAAAGTCAGAGAGCCCACAAGAAAGCAACAGATGCAGCCAGCTGCTGAAGTCCCTCTGGAAGGGAACTGGAACCTTCAGAGATACCCAGCAACTAGTGACCCAGCCAGACAGCAGATACTCTTGCTGTTGTCTCTTTGCCTACAGCCCAGGCAGTGCTTGCCAAGAGCCCCAGGGAAATGTCAAACCCAGTGGCAACTCATGAAAAAGTGAAACTGGAAGCTGGAAGCGAGCTAGTTGGTGCTAAAACAAAGGCGCTGAAAAACCTATACCCAGGCTAGCCCTTCTCTCTTTGCTGTCCCTCAGGAACCAATGCTGTTACAGCCCCTGAATCTCACTGTCTCTTGGCCACCGAAAGCCTGTAAGGACTCCAGAATCTTAAGTCTCACCTAGATTCTCAGGATCAGAACTTTAATTTTTAAAAAATAAATTCCCAGTTCGGACTGAGAAAGGTAGCTCATTGGTTAAGAGTATGCCCTGGTCTCTGGGAGAATGAAAGTTTGACTCCCAGCCCTCACCTCAGGTGACTCACAGTAGCCTATAGCCCCTTCTCCAGGAAGCTCTAACTCCCCTGACAAATGCACATCTTCAAACACAGACACACACATAGCATGTAACAATTCCCGAGTGTTTTGCATGGTGTTGGTATTGGAGAATCACATACCTAGACCATGCCCCCAATCTTGGCCATATTGGGGAATCAAGTGAATGGTTTAGAAAGGATCTGACATTGATCTTAACCGTAAAGTAGTTTGTTGGAGTGCTGTGTGCTGGACAGGGACTAGGAGCATGCCCTCCAAAGTTTCTAGGTGGTTCAGCTGCCGGGTTCAGCCACAGCTGAGAACCACGGCGCTAGGATGCAGACATTTCTAGTAGATTCCTGAGAAATCTGCTTTAATGCACAGTGGGCACAGTGCATTCATTTGTAGACAGCATTTAGAAGCCTGCCAGCCATGAAGGACCTGCTGGGTAGAGTAAAGAAAGGAGGCTGGTTGTTTTGCCCTCAGGGAGCTTGGCATGTCTAAGTGTGAGCAATAGTGCTTCTCAACCACAGAGTGGGCTCAGGGGGGTAGGAAGAGCACAGAGGCCAGTCCTTCCTGGGAAAGAGTAGGTGGGGCTTCAGAGATGAAGGGCATCACCCAAAGTATGATCTAGGTGCTAGAGAGATGGCTCAGTGGTTAAGAGCACTGATGCTCTTCCAGAGAACTCAGGTTCTAACCCAAGCACCCACGTGGTTCACAGTCATCTGTACCTCCTGTTCCAGTGCACCCCACACCCTCTTCTGGTCCTCCACAGACACCCAGGCAAGTGGCACACAGACATACATGCAGGTCAAACACCCTTATATACACAATAAAAATAAATCTCTAAGAAGTTGTCTCGAGAGCGCTTTCTAGCCCAGCAGATATAGGTCCCACAGTGAGGAGCATCCGAGATGGAAGCGGGCTGCCACATCCCAACACCTCCTCGCCACTCGGCATCCTTTATGTGAACGTTTTTGGGAATTCAGACCTGTCCCAAGTGGCAGGGTCTCAGAAGAAAGACACCCAGAGCTTGCCTGCTATGATGATTATGAGTATAGGTCTTGATGGTCTGAGCTCCGAGTGTGCCTGTCCTCGGCCTTCCTGGGGTTCCCTCAGGCTGTCTCTCAGTGTCTTGTGTTCTCTCCTTTCTCATGTGTTCATACAGTACACAGAGAGTCTCGGTCCCTGCACATGTGGAGCCACGTGTGTCCACATGAGGGAGAAATGCTGCCGTGGAAGGGCTTTAGTGAAATCAAGAACTCTGAAACTTGGAAACAGAGAGGAGGGATGGAAAGCTAAGAACATGCAGATAATTCCATGTATATGAAGAGTGAATTATGTTTAGAGCAAATGTGTCCTTTACGTGTCTCTCAGTGTAGAGGACTCTGTTCCACGTACTTAGTGAATGTCCTGCTCTATGAGAGTCCTCTATGTGGTCACTTTCAGACCAGCTCCAGCTCAGTATTCCGGGTATTGATTCTTGACCATTAAGGTCATTCGTGCATTTTATAAGCCATGCTAGGTACTCAGGTGCTCCCTGGGCTAATTGGGACTCTGGTATTGAGACAATGCTCACATGATTTGGATTAAATGACCAAGTTTATTGACCAGTGACTTTTCTGCATCAATTGACACCCCAAGGAAGAGGGAAGAAGCAGGGCTTGGGGATGTCATGGTTGTGGCCAGCTAGCAGCTCTGTCTCTGCCCTCCAGCATATCAACTCTACGTTCTGACATGCTTCTCCCCATGACACAGCCCATGGCTTGAGACATCTGTAGGGACACATTTTTAATCTGATGACAGAGAAAACAATATTTTCAACACAGGCTCTAATTAAGTGGGAAAATCATTGTGATTTTGTCGTCTTTGTGGCTATCTGTCTCTGGTCAAAGTGATAGGAGCTGATTATCCTGGGTCACAGAGGCCATCTCTCAGTATAACATACGATAAGTTCTGAGAGCAATATGGAAATGTTTATCCCTCTAACTCAAACACGTGATAGTCACAGTGACTACCATGCTTAGCCCTGATTTTCTCCAACCTCCAGTTATATCTGCCTGTTTCCTAGAAGTTGGAGTTCCCATACATACAATCAACACCACTTCAGTCGCTGAAGAGGGAGTGGACCTAGTCTATGTCAGTGGCAGATGACCCAGGCTAGTGGGGTATGAGCAGAAATGTCTGTTCACCCAAATGGGTCATCCCTCAGCCTCACAGTCTGAGCCGTAGCTGACTCTGCCACACACCCTCCTCCACATTCTCACAGAAGCTCACCGGAACACGTGAAGGTTGCTGCAGCAGATGCTGTGAGAGCCAGTTACCATAGTTTCCTGGATTGTTACACCATGCCCAAATTTGGCGTGCTGAGAAGTCACAGGATCTCAAAGCATCTTCCGAGGCAACCCAAAGCGATGTCATTTCAGAACAAATCCAGTGCCTTCTTGACAGTGACTGGAGGATTTACTGGACCTGTCAGTCTTTCTAGTGGACGGGTGGCTCATCTGAAACCAGCCTGGGTACGGTTTGATGAACCTCACAGGCACCGTTATCCAGAGCACTGCAGAAAGCCTATTCTATTTTCTTGTTTAGAAAGCCGAACAGGACTGCTGGTCACAGTAAAAGACGTTACCAGTCCGTCCACCTGACTTCCTTGGCAGACAACAGCATACTTCCACGGTGTAATTTCTTATTCTTGTCCAGGGATTCCGCCCCCCCCCTTTTTCTGAAATAATCAGACATTAAGAAAGAATTTAAATCTCTGACTCTCAGAAAGAAGAAGCATTTATCTCCATCTGAACCTTATTCTTTCATAATACTTCTTAAAACAGAAGCATCACTCTCGACAGAACGTTCCAAATGTGACAATAAGCTAGTTGGAGAGAACTCTTTGGCAGTTTTAACACAGAGGATGTTTGATCTTCATGTGTAGTCTTGTCCACATAAACCAAAGTGAGGTGACAGTGGAAAGAACTAGTTTGTACAAGGACACAGGACACGCTGCTCTCTGCCAGATAAGTTTCAGTTGTCCCAGATGAACACACACAGGAGCTCTGAGCACCATGCTTCTCCTCCACTTCAGCATAGGAAACCAGTAAAGTAGCCCTTCTGACTGGTCTTGCATGGTTTCCTGGCCCCCTGGGTTTGGTCCTCAGATGCCATGCTGGTCTGGATGATTTTTCTTCTCACCTTGACCTGAAGTGGGATGGGTTTCTTGACTCTGAAAAAGAAATCTCAGCTTCACATAAAGTCTTGTCATGTGTGTTCATCCATTCGGAACATCTGGAGAAAAACCCTAGGACAGAAGCTCAGTGATGCAGACAAGAATAGAGCCCGAGTCTCTGGCATGAAGTAGAGTTATAGTTAAACTGACCCTTCTTACCCTGGTACCAAACAAGCTCCTAACATACACTGGGCTCCACCATTCCTAAGGTCAGATCTAAGCCTGAAGGTTGACCGATCATTCAGTGCAGGGAAGCATGCCAGTGGTTAGTCTCACCTGGACCAGCACGTGTGAAACCTTCATACTTCAAAACCTCAATGTATCTTAGAAGATAGTTGCACCTAATAAAGGAAATAAGCCGTGCAGTGAGGAAAGAGAAATGTCACTGCCCCTGGTTCACAGTTCTCAGCTTCCTGAACTCCTAAGTTACTCTAACCTCTAAAAATTAGGTTCCAACTACCTAAGAAAGGAAGAAAGGGGGGAGGGAGGAAGAGATGGAGGGAGGAAGGGAGAGAGGGAGAGAGGGAAAGAGAGAGAGAGAGAAAGAAAGAAAGAGAGAGAAAGGCCACTAAACTTCCATATGCCTGCCCTAAAAAGAAAGAGTTGACATTACTTTTTCTACATGGAGAGCTCACTAAAGGGTGCTCTGTTAGTCAGAAGTGTGTCGGTGAGCACCAGCCTTTAGAGACACACAGGCTCATCCAAGGCCGACATACTAGGTGCTTCAAGGACTGGGAAGCTGGGAAACAGGCTGAAAGTTGAAGGCAGAAAGCTTTGGACTCAGCCATCTGGTGAGCATCCACAGTGTGGCCTGGGAGAGCAGCCGTGAAGTCCTCTTTAGTGAATCCAAATCAGTTGAAGCTCCAAAATCACAGCAAGTGCTTAGGGCCCACAAGAAGGCCAGGTTTGTGAAGTCATTTACCACCAAGCCTGATGACCCGAGTTCAGTCCCTGGGACCTACATGCTGGAAGGAGCACCGCCTCCACACGCTTCATCTTAAATACATGTACAAGTGCACACAAAGATAAATAAAAACAAATGAAACAATACAGACCCTCCCTGAGTTAGTTAACATTGTGAAACTATACAGGGATGAAAGAGTTTAACCAAAATGGAGTCAGGGAAGTTTCGTGGTATTGTACTTACATTTAATAATATCCAGGAGTTGCTAGGTGTTGTGGCCCATGCTTTTAACCCCAGCATTTAGGAGGCTGATGCAGGAGAATTGCTGTGCATTCAAGGCCAGCCTGGGCTACAAAGGAAGACCTTGTTTCAAAAACAAAAAGGAATAGCTAAGAGCTTGAACTGTTTTTATTTTCAACATTCAGTTTTATTTTGGAAAAGGAAATCAGTTTTGTGTTATTGGATGGCCTTTATCCAAACTGCCTCCCAGAACATTCCACGCTGGCCATTCTCTGCCCACGGTCCCCCCACACACACTGCTCATCTCTCTCTAAGCTCCACAGTTCCTAAGTTATCACCTCTCACGTGTTTGATCCCGAATCATCAAGTGAGGAGCAGCCCTGCATTTGCCAAATGAATTGTTCCCATCTTGAGGGCAAAGCACCTCACGTTTCCTTACAAACGCTATCATTGTGCCCAGAACTCCAGCCTGTGAATTCTATCAGACAGACCTTGGGGATTTACCTATTGTGCTAGCCATAAAGGGGGATATCTCATTGTTCCTATTTGCATTGAAGCTGCTCCCTGGATTTCTTTATTTTCACAGAATTCTGTCTTAGGATTTTTCTAGCTTTTAACAATTAACTAGAAAAGAGGAGTTTTTTCATTGTCGTCTAAATCAACCCAGATTCAATGCTACCTTGGTTGTTTAAAGGAAACTCTCTTCCTGAAAGTGTGGTTCTGAAGGCAGTTCCCTGCTGTTTTAACTGCTTGATCTAGTGCACATCCCACTTGTCATTAACTGGTTTGATCACTGATAGTAGCTAAAAGTACAGACAGCGTAACTAAAGAGAAATTATTTTAATACCCAAGGACACGAAATGCCTTTCACAAGGGTATTTTCTTAGTCTAACCCGGTAAGTTGTTTGAAATGAATTATAATTTCAAATAAATGCAGTAGAAACAGAACAGATGATAAGTTGGTCACAGGAACCAGAGTAGTGTGGATATGGAACGTTTGGAAAGTTCCTTTGAAATTCGAATCACACTAGGTGTGGGGCGTTAATCCTCGCGCTGATCCCATCCTAGCAGAGTGAAGGAGAGAGCTGAGACAATCGCCCACGTGATTCAGCCAAAAAATAATGACCCAAACCCAAACTGTTTCGCCTAAGTAATCTTGTGTTTGACTATTTTTTGCCTGAATTTTTTTTGTCTCAGTTTGCCACTTCATTTTGTTAGGTTAGATCTGAATCAAAACATACCCAAACAAAGATTTCCAGGTTGGGATATACTTTATTTCGTCATTGTTTTGGATCAGAACTAACTTATCAGATGTTCTTCAGCCTTGTGGTCCCTAAGAGTTTTTGCATCCCCCCTCCCAAGCAATATAAACAAAAAGGTGCTCATGGTGTGTATGCAAGCTGCTGTTTTAATAGACTTTCCTGAATTTCAAACATCTATGTTTTACTCTCTTATATGCTTTTAACTAAGGTATAGTAGATGCATTTTTGCTTCAATACTAATTTAGGGTGTAAGATTCATTTCTTTAGAGAACGTTTTTGTTGTTGTGCATGCCTAGTGTTTTGTATGTTGTATATTGCATTCAGAATATTTTTTTCCTTCTCACCTATCCACAATGCAATGCCGTTCCCATGATGCACCTCTGCTTGCTGTTTACCTGTATGTTAATTCGCTTGAATCCCATTGGCCCACTGCCATCATGTGCTCGCTGCCTGTTATTAAAAGACTCAGTCGACTGCCAAAGCACTGAAGCGACCTCTCGAAGCAACTGTAGACCTGGTACTTTGACCTTTCACCTTTCGCTTTGCATGTAGCTTTTCAGAGAACCAGCTGAGATTTGTATGTAAAATACTGGTTGCAGTCCAATCATTATGATTAATTTTAAAATGGAGGAAATTCCATAAGGTGTTTAGTCATCTCATTTGCATACGTAATCTGGGAAGTAAATGTATCCTAACAAAATTTAATACCTGTTCCAAAAGAGTGAAGCAAACTTAAATTATGTGGCTCAGGGAAATGCTCATTGTAATTCCTGTTAACCTTTAAATTCAAGAAATTGCCATTCAGCTAAAGAGTAGACATTAATAATAACGCCAATGCTCCTTTCTCCCCCTTAGAGTAGTTTAACCTGTTTTAAAAGCTGAAGTCGTTTTTTTTGTTTTGTTTTGTTTTTTTTCCATTGTTGTTGCTTGGTAGTTTTTCTTTTCCTTAGTTGAGATGCTCCTGTTTTTGGGTTACAGAATTCATGCTTTCGCTCTCAATAACAAATTCTCACTCATTCGACATTGCCGCTCTTTAAATTAAGGTGCATGGCAGAGGCATCTCTTTAGCTGTCTTTTTTAAAAGAAAGAGAAAGGAAAAGAGAATGTTGCAATTGATGATCTCTGTGGACATGGAAGACGTGTTTGCTTTAAGTTGGACACATCCTGTCCAATTCTTCCCTTCTAGGCCTTTCCTCCCGGTGCTCTTCATCCTTTACCAAAGAGACAAGCTCTGGAAAAGAGCAATGGCGCCAGCACCGTCTTCAACCCCAGCGTCTTGCACTACCAGCAGGCTCTGACCAGTGCACAGCTGCAACAGCACACGGCGTTTATTCCCACAGGTATGTGCCCTGACCGTCCACGTCTGTGTCCTGTGTCCTTCCGGTCATGTGCTTTCTTCTCATTTCTTTAAGCTGTTTGGTAGCATCTAGTTTGCATTTAGACATTGCAAAGGCAGCCTTGACCCCACCACAGCCCTAACTACCTAGACCTATTGACTTGCTTTGGTTTCTAAAGACAGTCAGGAGTCTAAAGTCAAATGTGTAGTGGGATTTAACCTGAGACACAGGAAGCAGTTAAAGCTTTGTGTTTCTTCTTTTTACCCAAGGCCTGTAAAATAGTTTATGTAAGATTTCTAATTAGGTTATTGAAATTTGACCTTAACACTCTATGACCTAAAAGTATAAATCCAATAAATACTAACCATTTTCCCTGCTTCTCTTCAGAGCACTAAAATGTCTAAGGCTTTTCAAATTAAAGTCATCTTCTACTCATGTTATTACATCCATTCTCTCTCTCCATGCTTCTCAACTTTCACCACGTTCACAAGTGCCGGGGGTGCTTGTCTTCCATCTCTGAGCCAATGAGTGAGGAGAGAGGGGGCTGCCGTGGCTTCACCTACCACTCACCGAGACCGCCTGCTAACCGCGGGGTCTCAGAGGCCAAAGGTCTTCGTGAATCCCTCATCCAGTTGACTGTTTTACAAATGAGAAAACTGAGGCCCCCCCAATGATGAGAAGTGACTTTCCAAGGTGGCACTGCGGACCCAGACGCCAGGCCCGCTGTTCTCACACCTGGGTCAGTTTACACGACATCATACCACCCCACTGACTCCCACACGGGCGAGATAGACTTTTCCCCCAAAATCAGATTAACATGAAGTGGCATGAAAAAATCAATCCGTGTGAAGAAAAACAGTGTAACACGTATCCACTCTGACTCTCCTCCCCCCGCCCCATATTTTACCCAGTTCTGTGATTCAGAAACAGCCACGGACACACACAGCCCACACCTCACAAGCACGGTCATCTTCGTTCGACCAGTCTCTGTTAGAAATGGATGACGTGAACCTAGTTGGGAAGAACGTCCATTGAGTTTTTCCATGTGAAACTCCGTCATCCCGTGATAACAAGTAGACACTGTCACTACTCTTTATGATTGGATGTATCACTCTCCTTAGATTCCATAGGATGTGAGTGAGGATTTAGGATTGGCAGTAGCTACATTTTGCTTCCATAAGTCTTTGTATAAAAACTATAAATGAATAGTAACCCATCTGAGTTAGTATTTTAGATGAATTAGTAACCTCTAAACTATACAGTAATATAAATGCAAGATGCGCTTTGTCAGAAAGTACCTGAGTCGTGATCTATCTTAAAATACCTTCTTCTTTTCTTTTACCCTATTGCAACATTAATTAATGGCACTCCATGCCATTCTAGCGTAGCCATATTTATGATTGTAACCCACCTGAAATAATATAATTACCAGAAGGTTAGCTCACCCTGAGGATCCTTTGTGTTACTACAAGCGTCTCATTGAAGACCTTGTGGCCACTACATATTTTAAGAGAGGAAAAAATTACTGGATGGAAAAACATGAGAGGCAAGTTTGTGAAGAATTGGTCCCGCAGACACCATCTCCCGAGAGCACCAGGTAGACCCTGAGCTGAGTCTTACGAAGGTCTCAGCAGCCCTCTGAGGCATCTGGGATACTCGAATCCAGTAACGACTGGAGGCTAAACCATCAAAAGCTTCCTCATTTTAAGTATTTCCCAGGCTCGGGTGAACAGCATAGCATAAGCAATGCTCATCCTGTGGATGAAACATGTTAATGGCTAGTCCCTGGGAGCTGCGGTTGTGTATGCTGCCCTCTGGTGGATTCCCTAGGAACAGCTCAGCTGTGTTGGCAACCTGTGGCCTTTGGAAGCCAAGGGATGGACTGTGGCCCACTTAGTTCTGTGCACTACAAGTGTTTATGGCATGTTTGCTATGTGGTGTAAAGATCACAGTGGATAATCATGTGAGTTTTGTGT
Source organism: Ondatra zibethicus (assembly GCA_004026605.1). Classification (NCBI taxonomy): domain Eukaryota; kingdom Metazoa; phylum Chordata; class Mammalia; order Rodentia; family Cricetidae; genus Ondatra; species Ondatra zibethicus. The sequence continues at coordinate 10,454 of PVIU01020260.1, forward strand.
ACTGGAGTGGTATCTGAACTCCCGATAAAGTCATCACACTTGTCTGAACTGATAGAAGAGAACATAATTTATTAAAATAAAATTAGCATAAGTTCTCTAGCAATTAAATCCATAGCAGAAATCTCCATGGTCATATTAGGAGATTTGTTTTTGTTTCTTTGTTTGCTTCAGGATATATTTCTTACAAACTCTATCTTCAACTTTATGGCAATGATAATCATTCAAGATTTATCCTTGTTGTTTTTAAACCTCTGCTGATTGGGTGATTATGCTATACGGCCATTTTTAGCAGATGGTTAACCATTATTTTTTAACAAGCATTTTTTTTATAAAGGAATCTTTCTGTTAATGTTTTCCATAAGCAGTTATCGCAGATAGATGGATCAGGGGTGTGTGGGTGTGGGTGTGTGTGTGTGTTGAAAGGCCATCAATAGTAAAGTTTTGATAGGAACTAAAATCCTCCCATTGACAATCAGAATTTGGATTTTAAGAGCTGTGCCTCCAGGCTGTAAATATTGAATGTAAAATGTTACACAGGGTGTGGGCTTCTTCCCCACAGCCATAGTGAGATAATTACCACCGTGGCTGGTGCCCTGGCACATTCTAGTGGGTGGGACTTTTCTTCTTTGTTTCTTCTTTTTTCTGATAGGGGTTATTTTAAATAAAAAGTTATACATTTACTCTGTGGCAAAACCACACATGGTCTCAGAAGCAGCAGTGTAATAAATAGCTGTGGGCATCTCTGTGGCAAGTTTATTCTGAGTCACTGCGAGTGTTCCTGTAGACATTGCCATCATTCTTCAAGATGTCACAGTTCTAAGGTGGCAAACAGTTGTGTGCATTTTGCAGATGGAAAGACTGAGGCTGTGTATACACTACAAAATGGTGTGCAAAACTAAGAGTGTTCCGAGAGAGCTCTGGCTCACCGTGTCTGTGTGGTGGAGGAGGCAAATGTTGGAGAAGCTTTACCCATAGCATCGGCTTCCTGGTCAAATGCCCTGCTGGTCACGACAGAGGCAGTGCAGTTCCTTGACCCTCCTTGAAATACTTCATTACATTAGAAGTGCATATGGAAGGTTCTAGGCCACGAGAAACCACACATGTTACATAAAGTTTTCACACACTTGTAAACAATTATTCATGTTAGGTGGAAACTGTCGGCCTAAAGTTAGAATGTATGGATTCTATTCGGTTCAGCAAGCCCTCCTTGGACACGTGCTATGGTCTGGATTGCAGACCCACAGTGAGAAGGCAAAGGGGCTAAGAGCTGGGTAGAAACACGAGTCCACAGTAAGATGGGTGAGCCCAGGTTTGAGCATGGGCTTGAGGGTGAAAGAGACAGGCAAGGTGTTCATCTTCAGCAGTGGGAGAAGCGATGCAGAGAAGGAAGATTTATCCAGAGCACGAGAAATTTGCTAAGCACTTTGAGAAAGGAGTACAATTTTACCATTAGAGAAAGAGCGTACCGGGCAGGTGTGGCCAGAGCAGATTTGAAGAAGAGAGCATGGTTCACTGTGGTAGTAGTACAAAGTATTCACAGGACCTGTGGGAAGAACAGGGTAGAACAGGGATGAAGGGTGGGAACGCGGCTTGCAAAGCTGAGTGGGTTGAGAATCTGGCGTAAAGAGAGTGATCCCCATGGCAGAAGCCCCACACTTCCGATGTTCATATCACACTTGATATGAGACAAGGTAGAGAGAGGGGCCCCATGAAGTAGCATGGTCAAGCACCTCCCACATCCAGGACACAAGCAAGCCAGAATGCCACCGTGCAAGTCCTGTGTGGAGCAGGAGCTGCTTCTGGTGGGTCACACCCTTTGTGACCCAGGAGGCCCTGGGGCAAGCCCATTCATTCACTCTTGGGTGCAGAATAAAAGGGGGATTTTACAGAAGGAACTTTGGAACCTGGCGTGGCTGGCTTTTACGTGGGATATAAACCAGGCTCTTTAATAACGCTCAGGAGCAGATTTCTCCCAGAGCCCTTCCTACTGCTGGCTGGAACATTGACGCCACACAGAGGTGTCCCGAGATGCCCTGTTAACCTTGTCACACAGGCTCTCTGCCCTTCTGAGTTCACAGCAGAATGGGTGAGAAAGATGCTAAACATTCATACAAATAGGTTGTTAACATTTAGCGCACTATGAATAAGAACACAAACAGCTTAGATAACTAAATAGAAATTAAAATAAAAACCAACATAGATGGCGGGGGAGGCGAGGAAATGAAGATTTTCTGGGGAAATGGCACATGCGTTGACCCATGAGAGATGATCGCAGTGAGTGGTTAAAGAGCTCTCTAGATGCGGGGCGGGGGGGGGACAGCTGTGGGAAGCCCCAAAATAGATTAAAAGTATGATATGTTCAGTTGAAATCAATGAAGACCCATCCAGATGGACCCTGGTACCAGGGAAGGGGATACAGTGGAGAAGGAATCACAGCCTGGGCTAGCAGGATCTCCATCGTTAAGCATCAGAAGCCAGCAAATCCTTCCCAGAATTGAGGCAGCTGTGCAGTGGAGTGGGAGCCGGGAGCAGGCAGGGAGCAGGAAAGCCAGATGGAGTTGCACTAATGGCTTGGGGCTTTCGGAGCTGCAGAAGTGACAGACAAGCAGACAGATGCAGACAGATGCTCACCTAGGCAGACACAGCCTTAGGCTGGCTCACCGATCCTGGGGATGCCGTGAGGGAAAATGGCATCGCGTAACAGTTGAGCCCAAAGCGCTCCACGGGTGATGATATCCACCAGGTGGTTCCAGATGTGGAGGAGACAGTGTGAGAAAGAGCACAGCTTAGCATGTTACATTGGAGACCCTTGTGAAGCCCAGGTGGAGAGGCCAGGGGTACAGCTGGGTAAAGAGGCCTGCGACCAGGCCGGACACAGAATGCGGAAGCCATAAGTTCACTGGGAACTTTGAAATGTATAGGTGGAGAGACACCTGGAAGACCCACAGATCAGAAAAATAAGAATAACGCAGGACAGGTTCTAAAAACTACAATATGCATAGAGAGAATTCAGCATAAGCTTTTAGTGTGTGTGTGTGTGTGTGTGTGTGTGTGTGTGTGTGTGTGTGTGTGTGTGTCCGTGTCCCTGACTGAGAATTCAAGGGAAGAAAGTGACTTAGTATACAGGGTGTAGAAAAGTGCAAAATGGCTCTGGAATTGTAAGTGAAGATGTAACTGTTCTTCCAATCTGGGCAATAAACCAGTTGGAGAGGACTGGAGGACAAATGGGAGCCATGGAACTGTGGGCGAAGGGGACTTCCTAGACATTGGGGAAGAGCAGAAAGATAGGGCTGGAGGAAAAGATCGCATCAGCCGAGAGGGCTTTGGAGGCATGTGAGTACCTCTGTGTGTGTCGCGGTGCATGTGTGAACTGGGTGTCCTGGCACATCTCTGTTACAGAAGTCCGTAGCAGCCGCTAGAAAAGCCTTTTCCCAACTTAGTAATGTCAGCCTGGTCAAAACGTAGGTCACGCCAGAAGTCCTTATCAGAGTAAATTAAGACATGTAGTTTGCAGAGTTCACACCTAAGCTCCCAGCAGGTGGTTCTGACACCTTCAGCAGATACACCTACATTCATTAAATAGACCACTCGTATGGACATCTACTTCAGGAATCCTTCCGCTGCCTCAGCCTGCATCCTGAGGGACAGGACCGGTAGCAGATCATCCCTCAGAGCTCACAACACACCTTTTCCCCTCCTGACTGGCGTCTCTGTTCATGGTGATGCGTGTACATTAAGACCATCCACGGATAATGTAGTTCTTCCTCAGGAACTGACCCTGTCACTAACCTAGAGACCAATCTGAGATTTCCTACCCTCTTTGATCCCTTGGAAGTTACCTTGAAATGACCATGATCAAATCTCTCACCTGGGTCCTAGAGAAGTCCCAGATCTGCTTGCTTCTATATAATACTTAGACCCCACCAGTAGGTGCCACCCCTTTGTCACAGCGAATCATAGACAGAGAGACCCCAGAACTATGTAGCTGATTTCTTTCAGGAGCCTCCATAGTCATTACTAGCATCCAAGTATTAGCTTAAGATTCCCCTGCCCTACCTAGCACAGCTCTGATTTAGAGGCTAGGAAATCTTAATTCACCAGTCATATTTTTCCACCGCTATTGACACCGAACACATTTCATCGCCAAACAGACTTTTAAAGCCATGAGCGTGGTGCACTCTGACCAGTACCAAATCTGACCTGAATTTAGCATGGAACTCGATTACGGCCTTGCCCTTGACCCACGCTGCACACGACCTTGGAGGAGTTACTGTGCCTCAGATTTTTCATCTGTAAAATATACCCACTGTCCGCCTGAGAGGGTTGACTTGATAATGTCCGGACAAGACGTTGACGTCTTCGGAGGGTGCTGTGGTGCCATCACCTGTCATCCCTGTTAGAGTCACGTTGGCCTAGGTGAACAGAAAGGGGAGAATAATGGGAGAGTGGGCCCGGAACCTTATTGGCTTAAAGTGAGTTGGCTATCTCGGTGTCTGTACTGACGATGTGAACAGTCCTACTGTGTGAACTAACCCCACTGATTTCTGGTTGTGCTTCAGTCTCACTTTGAATGTTAACTCTAAACCGCTAACCTGTTTCTTTCCCTTTATTCACTCTCTCCACCCCCCTTGCATGACTTCAGGGTCAGTTTTGTGCATGACACCCGCTACCAGTATTGGTAGGTTTCAACCTTTTTTTATTTGTCTTTTATATGATGTACAATGCCTTCGCTGTTTGACATTGATTTCAGAAATGGTAGAAAATGATTTCGGAAGTAGACCTGAAGGCTTTAATGGCTTTAGACTTAACGTGTAAGCTATGCTTGTGAATTTAAGAAAATGACAGTTGTTGATGTGTGACCTCTTATGCTAGAACAATCACTGCAGAGATGAAACCACAAGTACAAGTGTGCTTTTTAATGATTTGTGTTTTTTTCTATTTATAGTTTTTCTGGTTTAGCATGAGGCAAACAGAGGCAGGCTAATTTCATCAATGTTTTAAAGTTTCATAGTGGTGTGCCGTGATCTCCTCTTTGCTGTGTGTTAGAGTTATCAGAGCTTCCCAGAAATATTTACTTTTGGAAAAAAAATATACATGGATGTATTTTGAAATCAAGTTTCTGAACTTTCTTGCTTAATTATCTTTTTAGATTGTTGACTTCTATGTGAGATATATATATTGTACCTCCACATTCCCTTAAGTGGGAAACTTTCATAGTGGAGTCTTCTCTTACATTTGAGGCCTTGGCGCAAAAGTCTGTCTTCAGGGCCTCCAATTTGTTTCATGTAGGAGTCTAGAAAGTAAACATTGGTGAAATGGATCTGGTCACTTCACAGTAAACCCTTTAGAATCGCACCAAGGCCATTTCTTTTTCCTTACTGTTTATTGACCAAAATAAATATAATCCACTGAAATTCCAATTTACAAATGTGATTCCAAATTGGGAAAAAAAAAGTTTACTTTAATCATAATTAATTCCAAAGTTCATCTTATCTTCTAGGTCTTCTGAGCCTTCAATGTTTTAGGATTTATGATTAGTCTACTTTGGTTAAAATATATTCTCATTTCATTGGATATTACCTAGTCTCATGTTCTGAGAAGCAGCCATTGTTACAGTCACGATACACTCTGAATTGGGAATGACTCTTGTCATTGGAACCAAATGTTATGAATATATCAATCAAAGCAGTGTGCTTTGGCCTTTCTGGGAATCACTGATTATGTTTGAAGACTTCCTTTAATTGTACTTGTAATAAGCTATTTTCCCTTTTTATTTCTCTCCCATGCTTCCTTGCTTTGCATTGTGATTGCATGCCATCTGCTGGTTTAACCCATGATGGCTTGCTGCTCTGATATTCACCATGCCAAATACCACTTCTATTACCATAATGCTACACCCTCCTGTTCATTGCTCCCATGGTTCCCCTCCTGAAAGTACCCATGATGCACAGCGCTACGTCCGCCACTGTCTCTGCAGCAACAACTCCTGCAACAAGTGTCCCCTTCGCAGCAACAGCCACAGCCAATCAGGTTTGCTCCTTTTAAAGCTTTCTTTCACAAATCCCGAACTCTAAATGAGTGCTGATATTTAAAAAAAAAATTCTCGGTGAGAATTTTTTTTTCATGTTTATCCATCAAATTTTATTTTTTTAATTAGTTTATAGCAAGCATTTGTGGACAGGTTGCACTTATTTAGAGTTAACATTTACTGCAAATAATGATGTAGCTATGTTTTGTGTTGCACTGTTTGTTTTTGTACCTAATATTGTGTAATTAACCTGACAGGCTTAAATTCCTTTAGTGCAGCATTTCTTGTCCAGTGGTTTGTGAGTTGCCACCCAAGAAATGTCGAACCACACCAGTGGGTGCTCCCAAGACAGCTCCACTTTGATTCGGTTCATGCTATAGTGGAAGAAAAAAATGAAAATTCTCCTCCCATATTCTAAGCGTCTAATTTGAGGTCTGAATAATTCTGATGAACACTGACTGACCTTGGTCACAGGTGCTGACTCAGTATCCACTGGAAGATCTGTTCAGATCTGGTGGAAGAGCCGTGCCTCTCCAGGAGAACAGTGTGGTTACCACTGGGCTCACCATGGCGGGTTCTAACTGAATATGAGCGTTTACTATGTTGGCTTAATGCATGTGCCACTAGGCCAATGGAGACGATTCTCAATGGGGAGAACCAGTGAACTGTTCCTACTCTGCGGTCACAAGCTGGCCGTGTCCTTGATGCTGCCCAGCCAGTTTACACGTTTCCTGGCCATGAGGGACAAGTGGGAGACGGCAGCATATCCTCTTGTCTCACTAGAAAAGCACCTGACACAGAGGCCCTCTCTTCATAGGATAATTTTGGTTTTTTGTTTCTTTTTGTGTTTTGTTTTCTTTTAAATAAACTCAACTGTGCTGAAAAGGGGTGGAAAGGATAAAAAGTAGTTTGGGGTACTGGGAGGAAGGCCAGGCAAACAGGAAAAATGGTAAGTTAAACCATGGGGAAGACTTGCTAAGGTATAGATGGTTGTCTCTAAGCTTCAGCCTGAGAACTGGAAGGGCAAGGTTGGCTCCAGTGAATACGTGCCCCCAGTGCTCTGGACTTCCTCCAGAGGAGGGGAGGACCTACGCTGAAGGATGTGAATAAATGTTAGCTCCTACTGTGTCATCTGGTAAAGCAGAAGACTGGGGAGAAAGGGAGGGATCCACGCCATCAGAGACACTTAAAGAGGACATGTCTCCACCTCTCTGCTCTTCACAGTGCAAGCCTGGCCACCAAGGAACACTAGCTTGGCTTCCAAACCAGTACCACAAAGAGCAGCAAATAAGTTCCTGAACTAGGAAGACTGGGTTTCTGTTTATTTGGTTGGTTGGCTGGTTGACTGGCTGTATGGCTGTTTGATTGGATGGCTGGTTGTTTGGATGGATGGATGGATGGATGGATGGATGGATGGATGGATGGATGGATGGATGGATGGATGGATGGATGGATGGATGGATGGTTGGCTGGCTAGATGGCTGGTTGCTTGGTTGGATGATTAGTTGGCTAGTTGTTTGGTTGACTGGTTGATTTGTTGGCTGGAGTTAGTTGGCTGGCCAATTGATTGGTTGGTTGGTTGACTATCTGGTTAGTTGATTGGTTGATTGGCTGACTGGCTGGTTGGTTTGGCTGATTGGATGGATGGCTCATTGGTTGGCTGGTTGACTGGTTGATTGACTGGCTGGATGAATGGTTAATTGGTTGGTCAATTGGTTGGTTGGTTGGTTAGTTGATCAATTTATTGATTGATTGGTTGACTTGCCAATTGGTTAGCTGGTTGGCTGGTTGATTGGTTGGCTGGTTGATTGGTTGGTTGGTTGGCTGGCTGTTTTTTGACTGACCAGCTAGTTGGTTGGCTATCTGGTTGGCTGTCTGGTTGGTTGACTGGCTGAGTGATTGGCTGATTGGTTGGCTGATTGATTGGTTGGTTGGTTATCTGACCAGTTGGTTGATTGGTTAGCTGGCAAGTTGGTTGGTTGGTTGGATGAATGGCTGACTGGCTGGTTGGCTAGTTGGTTGGATGACTGGTTAGTTGGTTGGTTGATTGGTTGGCTAGTTCATCCAATGGTTTTAGGCAGTGATGGGACAAAGGAGAGAGACTTTGCACCCTTGTAAGTTGGTTCAAAACCCCCCTCTCACTCACTTGTCATGGGGCAGCTGGATGCCTGCTTTGTAGGTCTACATCCTGCCTCTCAAAACTAGATTCATGTGAGTTTGATCCAGTTATGTTGCAAAATCCCTGTTTCCTATGGAAACAGGCTTCAGATATAATCCCATAAGAGTACCCGTTTCAGTAAATTTTCACCTATACTTTATGACAAATTGAGCACTCCTGACCCTCAGAAGTCTTTCCTAAGAAAGGAGAAGGGAGCAAGATAAAGAAATGCTTTCAAGCTTTAGGGTAAATCCCTGCCTACCTCACAAGTGTGCAGCCATGAGTGACAGGTGATAGTTCCTGGCCTAGTGATTCTTCAGGCTGTTTGCAGAAAGAACTAAAATGGTAAAGGTAGAGTAAGGCTTATACAGGTGTGCAAGGGAGAAAGGAGTATGCAGGCCAGCCAGAAGCTCCAGTGACACTTCGGGGTGTGACTGACGAAGGAGCTATCAAATGTAATTGGGACTAATACGGAGCAGGGAGACCAGAGGAGACCTGAGAGGCTTCCCCAATCCCCGACTCCTTCCGAGTTTGCAATTTGTTAAACAGTTGCTGTTGGGTGCCACACTGATGGTGATGAGAATGGGGTGTCAGTTCCTTTGCAGGTCTTTACATATGGGGGAAAGCACAGAAAAGCAGATCACTGAAATGTAAGCTTTCAGATATGATACTCTTTATTTATCTCAATGAGCTTCAAAGAGCCAGGTGTCTACCAACGAGCTCTCAGCACCTAAAAGCAGGAAGCTCAGAGGTGGTTAATAAGTGTGAAATAACAGTACCATCTTGTTAAAATTCACTCTTTAAATGCCAATCGAATCAGGCCCATGTGACCCACAAAAGTCAATAAAAGCTCATGAACAGATAGATGACCTTTGAGATCTGTGAATGTTTTACAGACCCGAAGCACCGACATCGGGAAGGAGGTAAACTCAAGGTGGGGGTGGAGCTAGGGAGGGCAAAGTTCACTGAGTGACAAGCACCCGCCTTCAGGAGCCATCTGTGTTTGCGCGAAGTGCAGTCGGGTTTCAGAGGTGTTTCTACTAATTCAGTTCGTCATTTCAAACCCTGAAAACTGCATAGGTGCTTGTAATTAGATGCAAGAGATTTGAAGGAGAAAAGGGCACACCAGAGCTCCCGGGTTGGCACCCCTCCCACTCAGAGCTCTTTACTCCAGCCCCAGGGGACAGACCACCAGTCAGTCAGAAAACCATAGCCTTGGCCCAACACCCGGGATTTGAGAAAGACAGAATATAAATACATTGAGAATTTTTTTTAAAGAAATGGCTGCTTATCTCTAGGAATTCATATGTAAACAAAAATATAGCAAATAAATTTATTAGATAATTTTCTGATTTAATTAATGTCTTTGAATCTCAATATATTAAACTATGACTAGTAATAATAATCATAATAATATAAACCACTTCCTATGTAGCAGGTATGATTCTAATGCTTTCTCATATATTATATAGTATGTCAAATGTTTGACTCTATTACAAAAGATGCATGGTAAACAACTTAGAACATTTTGTCTAATCAAAGAAGGATGTGGGCTAAAATTCCTGTAACCTAAATGATTACAGAACTCTGCTACGGTTTTTTGTTTTGTTTGTTTAGGATTTGGTGTTTTCAAAATCAACTTCTGTTAATTGAAAAGAGAAGACATAATTTACATTTTAGCTTCTTCACTTATATTCAGAGGTCATTCCTTTCCCTTGAGTAAGCCTTTAAAGACCCAGCTAAAATCCAGCTTATGTTGAGTCTTCCCTGAGGCCCCCGCCCCCAGTTCAGTGTCCTTTGACTCAAAAACTTTGTCTGCACATCGCTTGCAGGGCTGTCTTTGGTCGGGAGGATAAATGCACAGGGACGCCAGGAGGGGAGGCTTATAAAGTGTCGCTGGAGAAGAGCCAATGATCTGATTGGTCGGTGTATGGGCGTGGCATAAGTGTGTCTGACTCCAGTTGGGCATTAGCCTTAATGTCAGGTCAAAGGACTCAACTCCTTTCATGGCCACTCTGGGGGTCTCACGCAGAATAGTCTCAGGAACAGAGGTCAGAAGACTGAACAGATGGGTTTGAGACGGGAGAGTCTGCAGATCTAAACTGGAACACTGGCAGCTGGCAAGTGGCCCGATCAACCTCGCCTGTGTGCATTGCGTACGGAGTGTAACGTAAAGCCAAAGACAGATGTGCAATGCCTTGACACCGTGGCAGAATCTGTGCAAAGACACGTCAGGTGGCAGGAAGAGATGTGGGGCGGCATGAAAGGTGGCCACAGGAAGTCATGTCTTCTGCTCCGAATTCTTCCCAGAGCAGAGCTTGGTGACCCCTTTGGTCATACGCATCCACTGTGCCTTCCCCATATGTGACTAGCCAGATCTACCTAGAGCCCCACCCTACCCGAGGGCGCATAGTCCACTCCTATGTGAAGGGACCTCACTGTCCCTGACTCTGCATTATAGTTGTATGGATAGAAAGGAACAAACAACCCTAGTTCATTCTACTTCGTACACTGTCTGGGAGAAAAACCATTATAGCCTAAATATTAGGACTCTCTGGAGCTCCCACACAGTGCCTTCAAAACTGAAGTCACATGACATTTCCGGCACAGTGTAAACTAATAATCATATCTCCAAAATGTGCGTGATCATGGTCATGACCTTCAGACTTTACCACGTCTTTTGTACACATGGCCAAAGCCTAAGCCCACCACAGATTTGGCCTTTAGAAAAGTTTACTGGAAATTGGTTGATAATGTACACAATGTATCATGTCTATATCACCATCTTTTTCAGTTACATTTCTTGTGTGTATGTGTGTGTATGTGTATGTGCGTGTGCGTGTGCATGTGTATGCATGCATGCGTGCTCACATGCACATGCGTGGGCATAGATGTGGAGCTCGAAAGACAACTTGCAGGAGATGGTTCTCTCCTACGCTGTAGGATGGGGGTTGACTGACCTAGGTCGTCAGGCCTGGCACCCGGGACCTTCACCCCCTGAACCATCTCACCAGCCCCCATCTTTCTATTGAAGTACCGGGTAAGCTAGAAAATTCTGGTATTTTGGACATGCCAGATATAGGTTTGTTGTACCTGATAATCAACGTCAAAAGTATCCTATCAGAAGAACAGTAAAACTGCCTGTAACCAGAATCACACACTGTGTTTTAACTGGCCTCATTGAGCGCTTCTTCTGAGGAAGAACTGCCTCTCCTTACTTACCCCTCCCGCACCTGCAGACATAACCCCAGAGCTACGGAGGTGAGGTGATGTTTCACCCCCTCGCAGCTCAGCCTTGTGAAGTCTCTGTTATCTGATGCCGTCTGTTGGGACTATATTCGGACAGCTGTAGGAGGCGTCAGCGGTACCCGCTCTCCATCACTTGACCCATTTTAGGGCCTGTGTTTGTTTCACAAGAAAGGATCCTGGTTCTGCAAAGCCCAGTGTGGGAGGAGTAGGCCCCTGTCAGATATGTCTCCAGAAATACACAGCAGAGTGGTCAGCCCCTGTGCCGAGGATCAAAGTGCCACAGGTTCCTTTTTCATAACCTGCCGGAGTGGTGAAGCCACTTCAAACATTTTGCTTGAACTCTTAGTTCAAGCTGCTTGGTGCCTGAGTCTGACTTCTGGTGTGCAGAATGGAATCGTCCAGATTTACTAGAAGGGGAAAGTGTTTTCACAGGTGGAAATATACTGACAGTCTTAGGGGAACTTGGATGTGTAAGGAGCATTGTAGAGGGAGGTTTCTTGTTTCATTTGTTTTCTATTAGAAGCCAGGGAACCCGCTGGTGCCGCAGCCCAGCAGGTAAAAAGCCCCTGCCACAGAAGCCTGCTCACAGTGGAAGGAGGGAACTGATTCCCAAAAGTCCCCAATCCCCACATGTGTGCATCATGACACACATGTACTAGCGTTCACATATACACACTGTGTGAGCCTGTGAGTTTGAGTGTGTCTGAACACACACAAAGGAATCAGAAAACCGAGAGACAACGGGCCTTTTCCGCCTCGGAGGTAGCTGCTTCAGGACGGCAGGAAGCATAATTAGCGAAAGAATCCAGAGATTCTCTAAGGGAAGCCAAGTTATGTAAGCGCTGTGATCCATTAACGTTCCATTTTCATGAATAATTCACACCTCACCGTGAGAAGCTTGGGCAGGCTTCTTTTGTATATGGCACCTGAAGACATAGGCAGCTCCAGTTCCCTAAGGCCGAGGAAAGCCTGTCAGGAGTCCTAAGGTGGCACCACCCTGCCTGGTGCATGGTCCTGCTTCAAATTCTGCCATCTTTTGCATTTCAGTGGGACTTTGGGGCGGGGTTTCTTTTTGAATGGAAAAATTGCTGATATAGTGAGGCTGTGCTCCAACTGTGTAATTTGAGGCTGCTGGCTTGGCGCTGCACGGGTATGCAGTTCATCCTGTGTGTGTGTTATTCCCACCTAGAGGTTTGCAAGGAAGGACAAACTAGCTGTGGTGCATGACTTCAACCCCGTGTCTGAGGGCTCAGGGGTGGGAAGGGTTTTCCTTTGTAATAGCTACTCCAAGCAGAACAAATGTTCATTCCTTTCTGCACCCAAATCTGGATGTCTTCTTTTAACCTCTTCCTGAGTGTTGGGGAAGTAACAAGCCTGTGTGTGTGTGTGTGTGTGTGTGTGTGTGTGTGTGTGTGTGTGTGTGTGTGCGCGCGCCCGCGCGCGCATGCGCCTGTGTGTGTCTGTGTCTATGTGTATCTGTGTGTATTAGAGAGGGACCCCAAGAGACTGTGGCTGTATTTACCAGAAGTGATGTTCCATTGGTCATAGGCAAATTGGTTTTGGTCTGGCCTCTTTGCCCCTCCAGCTTCTCTCCTAGGCAGACAACTGGAGGAGGCAGTGATTCCCGAGACCACCTCCGTCTGAGTCTACTGATTATTGCAGAGACTGTTACAGTTGGGAGGGATGTTAGAGAGGCTCAGGGGTCAGTGGCTTAGTAAGGAGATGTGAAATCATCGGGACATTGCCGTTAAAGTTGGAACCCCATATGTAAATATCATGGCCTGGAAAATAAGCTCCAAGGTAAGGTTTCATTCCTAAAGTAGGGATGTGGGGTAGACTGGGAGATGGTAAGGTGCAGACCAACTTGGAAAATATGTCAAAGGTAAAGACGAGGGGCTCAGAAGATGGCGTGGCTGTGCAAGTTTGCGCACCTAAGTGCAGCCCCCGAGCCCAGAGAACATGGGTGGATTCAGAGCTTTCCACCTGTAGTCCCAGCAGTGGGAAGGTGGAGGAGGAAGATCTCTGGGTCCTGCTGCTCAACCACGCTAGCCAAAGATATCAGCGCCAAGTGAAGTGAGACACCATATCTCAAAAAGGAAGGTAAAGGCCATTGGGTGGCTCACTCAGCAAACTTCTTGCTGCACAGATATTAAGGGCATGGCTTAGATCCCCAGCACCCCAAATAAAAAGCTGGGTGTGGTGGTGCATATCTGGAACCCAGTGGAGACACACAGAATCCTGGCGCTCACTGGCCAGCTAGTCTAATAGAATCTTGGGAGTCCAGATTCAGCGAGAGACCCTGTCTCAAAAAAGATAAGGTTGAGATTGGTTAAGGAAGATGCCAGATATCAACATCTGGCCCCAACATGTATACACACACACACATACACACACACACATACATATACACACACACAAGTGGAAAGCAATTGAAGAATCTGATATTAAAGCTCTGGCTTCCACATGCACACACACATTCAGAAGCACAGGACACGTGTACACATGAAATAAATAAGTGGTAGAGACAAGGGTAAGTTAACAGGAAAAGGGAATCCAGAAGCATGTTACACTGTACCTTATTGCTTTTAATCCTATAGCATGGGTTCTCTTGTCCCTTCTGCATCTGGAGAATTGAAAGCTTAGGTTTGGTCATGGCCTTATTAGGTAGCAAAACCTCTATTTGACCCTAAAATCTGTCTCAGTCAACATTTTGCCACTGTGACAAAGCACCTAAGACAATGAGCTTCATGGAAAGAAAGGTCCATCTTGGCCCAGTTTAGGGTTTCAGTCTGCAGTCAGCTGGCCCATTGTTTTTGGGCCTGTAACAACATCATGAAGGGAGTGCATGGCAGAAGAGGCCTGCTCACCTCGTGGCAACCTGGAAGCAACAGAGAGGCCAGAAGAGAACTGGTCACAATATCTCATTCAAGGCCACCTCTCCAAAACTCAGTTCTCTGGTGACAGTTTACCTCCTGAATGTTCTCACCATCACTTAGTAACACCAAGCTGTATATGAAGCTTCTAGCACGTGGGCCAGATCCAGAGTATTGTGAATTCAGTGCTCCCCTTAAACACATCCCCAACAGAATCCAGTACTCTCCCACATCCTACACACACCCCCAGCAGCATGTGTAGCTTAGAGAGAATTTCAGAATCAATCTTAGGGCCAGCAAGATGGCTCACAAGCTAAGGCACTTGGCAACCACACCTGAAGACCTCACGTGTGTATGCGTGTGTGTGTGCACGTGTGTGTGCATATGCACGTGTGTGTGCATATGCACACTCACACACACACACGCATTGTTTTTTAAAGAGATGCTACAGTTGCAATAGATCTAAATAGGGTAACAGTTTTTCTCAGGTGAGCTGAAAACCTTGCTTTGGTCCTGTTGGGTGGGAACATGGAGTAGAAAGGGCTGTGGCCGCCCATAGAAAAGAGAGCTGAATAGGGGAGTCCAGGCACAGGAAGCTGTGTCCACAGAGACCGTGGGAGCTCAGAGGCCAAGGGCGAGTTCACCATGAGGTAGCTTCTCTATCAGTGAAGCACCAGAATCAGGACTGAGGGGAAAAAAATGAACTCTGGGGTAGAGTGATGGGCAATTAATGACAGCAGCCAGAGAGGTTTCCTACAACATAGCCCTCCTTCATGGAAGTTTCCTGTTGACAGTTCGACTTGGATTTGTCCTAGAACAGTTTAGATGGTATTGTCTGACAGGGGTTTACGAGGAACTATAGCTGTTCTGGCCATTGGAATCCATCCCTCTTCAGCATCGAGTGTGATGCTCTGTGTTTCTCTGGCCTTCAGCAATCAGTCCATTGGTCTTTATCATCACACCTCGCTCTACAATACTCAGAGACACAGAGCCCTTGTTGAAAAGTCCCGTGTCACTATTTTCCATAAGGCATTTCTAAAAACAGCATCATCAAACTTGTCACTGTCGGATGTCACTCAGTGGCCCCTAGTCAATGGTGCATCAAGTCTGAAGACCGGCTACAATTAAATAATTCTAGTGACAATCAGGAAGTCATAAGAGCAAATCTACCACAGTCATGCCATACCTATAGGATAAACTGTGGTATGTGTGCGTGTTCATGT
The DNA here is from genome assembly GCA_004026605.1 of Ondatra zibethicus. Classification (NCBI taxonomy): domain Eukaryota; kingdom Metazoa; phylum Chordata; class Mammalia; order Rodentia; family Cricetidae; genus Ondatra; species Ondatra zibethicus. Next base: position 25,985 of record PVIU01020260.1, read on the forward strand.
GTGTGTATGTGTGTACAGGAACACATGCGTGTTGAGGCCTGAGGTCAACAGTAGATGTGTACTCCCAGCTATTCCTCATCTTATTTTTTGTGTAGTATCTGTCAGTGAACCTGAAACTCACTCTTTTAACTAGACTGGCTGGTCAGAAAATCCCAGGAATCCTCCTGCTTCCACCCTCCCATCACTGGGGCTGCAAACCATGCCTGCAATAGCAGCACCACTGCACCAAAGCCTTTTTGCATGGATGCTAGTGATCCCAGCTCCACTCCCTGTGCTAGCGTGGCAAGCACTTGTCCCCGAGCTCCCTCCCCAGCCCTAAAATAACATTTTTACATTATAAATTGTAATAGGAGCTGGAATCAATCAGCAAAGTGCCTTACCCAACGCACATAAATTCGCAGAGGAATCAAGCCCAGAACCTGATGATTCGGATCTGCCTAGAGCAATCTTTTCTCCATGTTGCCAGCCACCTTCCTGAGAATGTGCTTTAAATGATGTGGAAGGACCCCAAGGACTCCAGAGCACACAGGCAGCACAGATGTGACTCAGGCCACCTCCAGCTTGAATCACTTGCTGTGCGCCAAACATCATGCACAGCCTTTCATACGAATTCTCTCTCTGAAAGCAGAAATGTCCCTGAAGGGACCATTAGACATGCTGGGGAACATGTCTAAGGTCATACTGTTAAGAGGCAAAGCCAGATTTCAAACTTCTCCAGACTTCTATAAAAATCTCCATTTTGTGGCAAAAAGACCAAGAGTACTGACGTGACTTGCTCACTCTTATGCAAGGCTGAGAAATTTAGTCCCCTAACCCCACATCTAGGTCTCTTTTGCTCCACCAAAGCATGGATCACACCAAGTTGCTAACTCCAAGTTGTTTTGGAACAGCCCAAAACTTTGCTTTCTCCTTAGAATGTGGAAGGTTTGTAACTAAACAAAGGTACCCAGAGACGTCAAACTTGACCCTTTGTTTTTCTACAAGTGTTTTTCCGGTATTAACTTCATAGCTGCTCCATCCGTCTTTCTGCTCTAGTTGTGTGGTTCGGGACAGGAGGCAATGTTTGAATAGATTCCTGCCGCTCATATTCTTTGCCAGGCTCCTCTTGACTCCGAAACAATGAGCTAGGAAAGAAGTTTGGAAGGGGAGACCTAAGAAGTGCGTAACGGTGAAAAAGAGCCCACGGTATACCTTGGACAGGGAGTTCTGAGTTCCTGGCCTGGGACTGTATGTTGGTTTGCTAAACAAAAGCTAGAAAGTCCCTGCTACTTCTGCTGCCTATGCAGGAGCGACGTGAGAAGTGAAGGCTTGAAAGTTGAACTCCAGATGTTTATTTGCTAAACAAGATGGATGCACAGAAGTGTCCGTAAATAGCCATTGTCTCTAATCACAGTGATCTATAAATAATTAATAAATCATAGCTTGTGAAGATGGTTACATTTTGTGATGTTGACTAGGAAATTAGAATAGTTTCCTAGACTGGAGCTGCAGCTCAGTAGAAGAGCATTTGCCTCACATGCATGAGGTCCTAGGTTCAACTCTTACTATTGCTCAAAATTAAAAAGATAGTTTAATATTGTCATATAATATTATCCATAGACCCTTGTTAAATACATGAAGGGATGCTCACAATACTATAGGAGGGAACCGGCTCTGAGTTCCCGTCACAGAGATGAGGAGTATCAGGAATAAAAGAGGTTGGCAGGCTTGCCCACAGCACGCATCCACCAAGCCTGGCTGCGGGGTTGACCATGTCTAACTCTAAGGAATGGGAAATTCTGCCCGTCAGGGATGCCACCTTCCCACTGCAGCAGCACTGCTCACCAAGCACTGGCACAGACTGCATCCCTGCAATCAGAGCTTCAGTTTGCAGAAAATTATTCTGCCAGTCAAAACTTTAATGAAAAAAAGTCAGAGAAATTCAGTCTCGCTTCGTCATCAGAGACAGTCAGCATATGTGCTTTAGAGAGGGAAGCAAATGCATTTGCTATTCCAAAAAAAGTTAGTCTCACCAAAAACCAAACATATTTCCAACACATGAGGCACCATTCAGACCTATATTTAAATGCACATTAGAATTATTTGAATAACTATTTAAATAGAAACTGAAATCAATTTGATTTAGGATTATAAATCCTAAAATAATAGCCTTAGGGAAAGAAACCAGCTTTTATCAAACACCTCTATTACATATCAGGCTCTTTATGTGCACTGTTTTATTTAATACTCGCTATTGCTCTGCAGAGTACCTTATGCGTTTTCCAGATGAGAACAAATCATCCGGAATAAATGGCCCACGATTTAAGCAAGCATGTGGTGGCTGGACAGGTTTAGCCCCGGGCTGCTCCCACGCCTTCAGATCCTGTGCTCCCGAGCACATTTGAAGGGATTGGAGCTTGTGGTCCCTGTGGGGGCTGGCTGTGAAGAACTACCAGTCAGGCTCAAGAGAGAGTAGCGCTTGTCGCTCAGCATGGCAGCCTTTGCCCGTCTCGCGGGCATGAGGGAATGTGTTCAGTCCCCAGCACCACCAAAAGATTAGAAACAAAAGTTCAGCTGCTTCATTTAAACATTTTAACCATTTCAGAAGCTCTCACAGAGATGAAAACGTTTTAAAGTCTAAATTCAGTATTAGAATTTGTCTGCAGATACTGGTGGTTGGTGAGATTGCCAATTCAGATTTCAACTTGGTTAGAAAAAGTAGGGTGCAGGGGGAAACGAGGGCCATTTCTCCATCCCAGAGTAATAAGCCAGCAGGGAATGCTGGAAAGAGTCAAACAGAAGTCCAGTGTCCCCAAAGAACCTCCTGGCCACATCAATCTCAGTAAACAAACTGAGCACCCCTAGTTAAGAAGCCATGCTGTGGGCAACCTTCAGGAGACGGGTGGAAAATGAGCCCCCGGCGAGTTCGATTTCTTCCTGAGTGAAAGCACAGAACTAAGTTCAAGAGTCAGCTGAGGATGGTGACAGGTCCTGTGCGGAACCAGGGAGCCCATCGTAAAGCCAGAAACGGGAAGGATGAAAGGGAGGGCAGGTAAGGCTGGGAGCTGGTTACCGTTTGGTCAGACACAGAGACAGACACAGGGTGAAACACACTGTATGAAACCAAAGCACCCAGACGACTAAGGAAAGAAAGAGGGTCTTAAGGCAAGGGCCAGCATGAGCTGCCTGAGACCCTGTCTCAAGGATACAAGGGTTGGGAGTGTCGCTCGATGGCAGAGAGTGTTCTTGTCATGCGTGTGCAGATGATCCCTGGTTCAGTCCCAGAGCTGAAAACACAAGTGTCCAGGAAAGAGAATTCAGAGTCGGTGTCTAATTGGTGCAGGTTTCGATTAAGAGTCCCATCCCAGCTGGACTGCGTTTCCATGGCAGTGGAAAGGGAAGGGAGCAGACTCACAGCTCTCCATTCAAAATGTTTAAGACAGACGTTACCCTATGTATACTTTACCACGTTCTTAAATAGACAGACGATCTAAATGAACCCTTCTCCAAATGAGAAGGGATTAAGAATTGTCGAGGAAGATGTCCGAGTGCCTAGGCTGTTACTAAGCTTACATTCCCCCCTGACAAAATTCCTTGTCCTCCATGCTTCCCTTTAGGAGTTCTGTTTTCACAAGGACGATGACTCTGTGCAGCTGTGGGTTTTTCCTCACTGAACTGAGTTTGTTAGAAATGAGTTTATCTTGGGACACCTTATTAAAAAAAGAAAGCCTGCTATTTACTTGGTGGCAGTATGTCGTCTTGCTCCCTCTCCATGCTGGGTGCTGGGAACTATACAGCTGGAGTTCCGGGACTGAGCCGATGGGAAGATAGCCCCCTTGCTCATGGGCCTTACATAATAAATGGTACAGGCAATAAAAAAATGTGCAAATAATTATAGTCAAAGTCATTATGGGATTCAGATCACCTCAGAAGGACCCAACTATTGGTGGGGACATTTGACAGGAAAGCAATAGAACGTGGCTATTCTCCTTGGTAAAACACCCTCCTCTTGTCTTACGCCAGGGTGTTCCTGGACTTCCTGAGGAGTTGTTGGGGAGAGCTGGTTGTACAATCCTCTAAGTACCCGCCACACTGAGAGGTACTATAAGCAAAGGCAAAGACTGAGGCTCAGGCTGCTCACAAACCAGTTGGTGGCATAGCTGAGATTCTCTGTCCCTCACATCTACTCTCTGGGGTTTTTTCTTTATACTTGATACACAATTGAGCAGCTAGATTAATCTCTCTCTCTCTCTCTCTCTCTCTCTCTCTCTCTCTCTCACACACACACACACACACACACACACACACATCTCACAGGCAGACAACTAAAATGGGGTTTCAGGGCCTTCATTGTGCTGGCAAATGTGTTGGGTGGCAGCGGCATCTCCCTGCTTTGAGAAGCGCCCAAGGTGAGTCCAACACAGGAAGATGCCCTTCCGTATCCAGTACTCCACCTCCATCCCATTCATCCCACCGAATGCAGCGTTTGGTACTGTTTCTGCCATCGGTGCCTTAAAAGCCAATTCCTGATGGACTGAATTACATCTTCTGTCCTATTGTGAAAGCAGATACTGTTGCCAGAACGTGCCCACATTCCAAGCTTGATACTGGTAGTGGATCCAAAAGCAGGCAGTGAGCAGGATTTCGGGGCTGTATGTTACACACAGCAGGAGCACATTTCTGTGGGTTTTCTTTTTTTCTCTTTGACCTGAATCTTTAATTTATTACTGTGAGGAAAACCACGTGGTTGTAAAAAATGCCGTGTTGTGTGAACAAATCTTTGTGAAATCTCTTTGCAGCTGTGTATAAACTGATGGTTTTTAAAATGTAAGATGCCTACTTCAGGGTTTTTTTTTTTTAACTTGGACACTGGTGTCTTTTATTCATTTTTCATTCTTGAGTTGTTAACTCATGGCTTGTGAAACCTTTAAGGTAAACCCGATATCAAAACTAACTATAAGCAAATAATAGACACATTGAATATTATCCATTTATCCAACAAAAAAAAGCCTTAATAATATGTGACCTAAGTAAGCTTTTACATGTAATTTTTTTTCTTAGATTCAGCATCCATGCCCAGAGGTCTGCGTCAGTGAGACCACTCAGGAGTGGGCTACCCAGTTAATCACAGCCTCGCCCTACACATATTATTGCAAATATTCTAAAGATTTTAGAATTTATATGGCTGCATTTTATGGTTTTTTCTCTTATTTTCTTTTCTTTCTTTCTTATATTTTTTTTTCAAGACAGGGTTTATCTGTGTAACAGCCATAACTGTCCTGGAACTAGCTCTTGTAGATCAGGCTGGCCTTGAACTCACAGAGATGCACCTGCCTCTGCCTCCCAAGTGCAGGGATTAAAGGCGTTCGCCACCACTGCCCAGCCCATTTTACATTTTTGATTCAGTACGAAAATGTAGGCTTCTTCAACATATACAGTCTGCATTTGGAAAGTGTATTTTTCTTTGACCAGTGCCTTGGAGCTCCGTTTTTCTGTAGAAACAGCAGTGACCGTGATGGCTAGGTCCCCATGTTAACCTAGAGGTGCAAGGGGAGTTCCTGTGCACTGAGACACGATCTTTAGAAACGGGTTCTCTGAGTTCTTTCTGACCACACAGACTCCTTAGGGGAGTTCAGTCCCCAAAGTGCTTTCTGCAGGAGCCTGAGCCACAGCAGGCCTCTAGGTGGCCTTTACAGTTAGAGAGAGAGAGAGAGAGAACCCGGACTCCTAGGGCGTGATGAAAACAGAAAAGCCCCCATCTGTCTTTCCACTGGAGATGGAGGAGCCATAATCCATGCTCAAATCCACTTTGGCACATCAGTACGGGAGGGTCTGTGGATAGTGAGTACTGGGATGTGCAGTGTGGTGAACACCTGGGGTGTGCAGAGCTGGCTCACGCAGTACAGTGCTTGTCATGTGAGTGTGAAGACCTTACTTCAAATCTTCAAACACCGACAAACAAAGCTGAGCATACAGCCGTCATCCATAACCCCAGACTAGGGCACCAGAGATTCTGGGTTCACAGCCCGTCTAGGCAAATTGGTGAACTCTGGATCCGGTGACAGATCCTGTCCCCCCCGCCGCCCCCAAACAAGGTGATGAGCAACTGAGACAAACACCTTGCCTGTATTGACCTCCAGCCTCCACACACATGTACACATGTGTGCATTCACTCTGTAAGCATACGCGTGTGTGCGTGAACAAAACCCGAGACTAGTTTCTGGGTGGCTTCCTCCTCGTCGGCCTTTCCCTGCTCTCACTCCCTACTGCTCTTCTTCCCGGCTCTCACCTGACCCTTCCAGTCTAGGGTTCGGTTTTAGTTTTTCCCGTCTCTCACAGCTGCAGAGCAAACATAATCTCATAGCTCTTCTTTTATGAATAAACACAAAGCACTCTTCAGTATGTTTTTAATAACACCAAGGGGACAAAACCAGGGAAAGAAAAGAAACAATGTGGGGGGCAACCTGCTGTTTCCTTTTACCCCCTCCTCATTTGTATGCAAAAGCCAGTTCTTGGGGGGAGAGGTGATCTGAGGACAGCCCTCCCTCCTCAGAGCGAAGACAGTGGAAATGATCCTTAGGAGTCACCCACAGGTGGAAGAGTTAAGCTGGAGCCAGAGTTGCTTGAAGCCAACTCTGAGAGCCAAGCCTTGCTCTCAGAGTTGCATGAAGAAACCCCCATCAGACTCAGTCCCCACTTCCTTCCCTGCACCATGGATAAGCTGGCTCTGCACCCATTTTTGAAGGTCAGACAGAAGACACAGAGAGAGAGAGTTCTTTTCCCTGTTAGAAGGGATTCACAGTGGCAGGAAAACACACGTTCTCTGAACACAGGGCACACCTGAGTAACACGCCATCTGTAAGGGGAGGTGGCTTTTGTCTGGTTTGCATACGTTTAGCGATTTCTTTGCAAGCATATGCAAACCCCTTACTTCCCTACATTATGTGTGTATGTGTGTGTGTGTATATACATATATATATATATATTTCAACCACATAATAGTTGTGAACACAATTTTTTAAAGTCAAGTGGTGATTTCATTTGTATGGCATTTGGCAAAGCAGGGAGTTGTTTGTAGCGAATTATATGTGGTGTGGAAATGCTCTTTCTAACTGACACAGTCACTCCGGGGCAACCTTGAGCACACGTGAAAGACTCAGCCCTGCCTCAGTGTGAAAACTCTCCAGAGCTGAGCTTCAGAGTCACACTGCAGTACACACCAAGTCTAGATGCTTGCACACACACCTTGTCTTGATATGAGACGTAGATGCTTGATCAAGTCAGGAACTTCCACTTAGAGATTTTATCCTAATAACCTGTCAGTATGGGCCTTGGTTGGTAATATTTAATAAGGGTAAGCTACCACTTTTCATATAGAGAGAGCCTAGTTACTAATATTTTACATGACAGTTATATATATATATACAACATATATAATATATGTCTATTATTAACAAAAAACTTCTAAAAATGAGTCAGCAAAGATTGACATCACTGGAAATAGAGAAATTACGTCTTAGGGCATTAACTTTTTGTAGCAGAACAAAGCAGAACCAGTTGGAACAAAACTGCCCTTGGAGCTACCGAGTATTAGAGGTGTACCATCCAACCTCAGTTCGCTTTTCTTGGAGTGAAGCTGTCAATTTGACCATTTGCTCCCAGTACCCCAGGTTATACATTTTCTGCACACACACACACACAAAATCTGCATTTAAAAGTAAGTTAAATGTGGTAACACACTCTGCCTCCCCTCAGAACAGTCCCCTCAAATAACAAGTAAAACTTATTCTCAGATTCTGGGGTATAAGGGAATTGATAGCGGTTGCTAGCGTGCTCAAAGCCCTGGGTTTGGCTTGTAGCATCTCAGAAAACAGTGCATGGCAGCACACACCTACAGTGCCAGGAGTAGTTGGGTAAAGGCAGGATAATCAAAGTTCAAAGTCATTCTTGACTGCCCAGCAAGTCTGAGGCCAACCTCGGACTAAATGAGACCCTGTCTCAAAAACAATTTTAAAACAACTTTTCCAAGTATCCTTGCACGTACCAATTATCTCAGAACTTTTGATCCAATTAATTAATAAATGGCCATGAGATAGGCTGAAGAATATATTTACTTGACAGTGTCCATGTGCCAGCGTTAAAATTGTTGCTGTAATTAATGATTTTAATCTGGTGTAAGTTCACCGAGAGTCACAAAAACTTTGTGTTTGCCTTCAGAAAGTCTTACTATGGTTAAATACCAAATTTCACTGATCCAAAACTATGCAAATGTCTGTGTGCTGCAGTCAGAGGACTCCGGGGTTTTCCCTCTCTGGCAGCGTCAGGAAGCCCTGACAGCGATGGCTGCCACACAGAAGTGTTGTGGAGCAAAGAAGGGGAGAGAGTTAAGGCGCGGAAAGTGTGAGCAGGAGTCAAGGCAATGGGGTAGCAAAAAGA